>CAXAJY010000195.1:0-179518 GCA_963969285.1 Odontomyia ornata
GTATTAGGACCTTGTGCAACGTTGGGTTTAAAGGCAATCATACGATTTTATTGGAGAAAATGCGAAATTCAAAGATCATACTATTATTAACAAAGCTGAACGAATTTTGACTTCTTAGTTATTTGTTATTGTTGTATTCATAACTATCTCCCTTAATAATTTTTATCAGATTTTTTTTTGTCACAGGAGTCCAATCGCGAGGGGGGAAATACACTTTTTGTACCCCCAATGAAGCAAAAACTGTCAGTTTACCTTATATCTGTTTTGAAAAGCTCTCATAAAGACTTTTCATTTGATACTCATATTGGCGACTTTTGATAAATCTTTTTTTCAGGGGCCTCTCCCCTGTACTGTAATCATCGATTCATGGCATCAGAAATTTTTTTTCGAACCCTGGAGTGGTTTCAAAGCCCTTCTGTTAGGAGTTCTCTCCTGCCTCCCCGACTTGTTCCACATATGAGTATTAATTGTAGGTAATCATCTTCAGTCGTCATTTAATTGAAACAAGTGCTAAAAGTATGCACCTTAAATGTTGAAGTTGGGAAAAATATCTCAAAATTATTCAATCTTTGCATTTAAAACAGCCACCATTTCGTTTTACGATTACTGATACTACTAGCTGAACCAATTCTCAAAGATATTCATGGTACCTATCATTCCTGAAACTTTGATGCAAATCCTAGCAAACCTGTAGTGTTTGATTGGGAAAAAACGCATATTGTTCCATAGCCATATGTTTCCATAGTAATACAGCGCATATTGCTCCATAGTAATGCAGGAAAATTCAAATCGCTATAACTTCGTTAAATACCATTCGATCTTCATGAAACTTACAAGACAGGTTAATCTTGTAAATTGTCATTTGTATGCATATTTGGTTGAATTTAAGGGTACCGTTAAGATTTTATTCAAGAAAGTTTAAAATCGATAAATCATACTATTACTAGCAAAGTTGAGTGAATTTTGACTTCTTACGTATTTGTTGTTGCTGTACTCATAAAGGTAATTTTTTTAGATTTTGCGGATGAAAGGCGTTCAATCGCGAGGACGGGGCGGCGTGCGTGCAAAGTTCGTACATTTCTCCTTCTCCTGCCCCCCCACGGTACTGGTACGGCAATTTTAAGACTTGTTTTGAAAAGATCTCATTGTGACTACTCAACTACACATGGTGAACATTTTTTTTGAAGGGTCACCTCCCTATATGGGGAGACCCCCCTTAAACCCCTTTGAAAAATTTTTTCACCCCAGAACTTTCAAGAAGTCACCACTTCTGACCTTTCCACAAAGTTTCATGGCTGTAGCTTTTATAGTTTCGGAGGAAAAGTGCTATGACATACAGACGGACGGACACACCTTTAATCTGATAGGAAAAACTTTTAGGCAAAAAGTTACATGGAAGCGGTGCTAAACTAATTTTCCCGTTTAAACATGTAAACAAGTTGGGGAGAAAGAGCTACGCTCATGTCAGAAGGGTTTTTTTTCCAGCCTATGATATACAGACATCAATTATGAATAATCTCAAGAGAAACTTTAAATACATACTCACTTTAAAAGAAAAATCATTAGTACTCCATTTAAAAAGCGTAGTGTATGGTTCGATGTAAAGCCCAAATGGTAAAAAAACCCATCAATTGTTATTGTCGCAAGAGGAAAACTTTCAAATAGCTTTGATTTCTGCAAAACGATTCAATTCTGTTGAAACGTAGATATTATGAGGACCTTTTACACAATCTTTTCTTGTTCTTCCGCTACCTCTCTCTATCCCATTAACGATATTGCAATTTTAGTATCGGCTATTGAAATATCTCGTCAAGATCTTTCATTTGATACCCTATCCGACTATCTTGCGTGAAAGTTTTCTTTAAGAAACCACATCTTTATATAGGGAGGCCCTCCTCCATAAGAGCCTTTGCAATTTTTTCACTTATAAAACTTTCATGAGCCAAAAACTTCTGAGCTATTGTCTGGTGACCGTAGAGCTTCTTAGCTCCTGAGAAAATGTGCTTTGACGCACTGACGGACGGATGGACAAAGAAACAGGTACCGATTTTGATACGAAACCCTAATTACCAACATGTGTCGATCATTAATGAAACAGGGAAAAACTGATATGGCATCGCTTCCATGAAATTTATATGACCCTTTTCATTATACCTCATTTTTTAATATGTTTTTTTATTTCAAAGACAATTTTTTGCATTCAAATTCTTTTAAAATTCAGTTTCTTGACTTCATCATCTATGAAATGTACGCAATCAAAGCTATAAAGTATAGAAAACTAGTGCATGCATTTTATAGGAACCTATATTGAAATTTAATTTCTCGACTGTAATACATCGTATCTAACTTTTGTATCCGTTCTTTAGGCCGTAGCTAGTGGGAGGTGAAGTGGTCAGAAGCAAACCACCCCCCCCCCCCCCAACGGAAGTTTATAAAAAAATTTATATAAAAGTAACGTAGTGCCGTGTTAGTTATGTTATGTAAAAATTAATAGTTTAACCCTCCGAGTACACATGGGGTATAATGGGCTTCTAAGTATATTTTAGTGTCTTGACTATAAGTTTACATAGTTTGTTTACCTTTCGAAACGTTAGTTATCAATGAGAAACCTTTGAAATCAGCCTGGGGTCCATTTGACCCCATTGTGTACTCAACGTCAATTTCGAGGTAAAAATTGAATTTTTTTTTTACTTTATAAATGGATAGATTAATTCAAAAAGATAAAAAAAAAGTTTGAACGTTTTTTTATTTTTTTTAAAGCAATATGGAATATAATCTGCAATCTAGTGTGCGTAATCGTTTGTTGGCTGAAGACAGCGGCAGAGCATATATACTAACAAGCAACTGCACCAGCTGTTTTTCCGATTCGAAAGGGACGTAAATAACATAAGAGACATTATTTTGCATTTCTTTCTTTCCTTTCTAACAATTTGAGAGGAAAATAAATTTTACTCAATACATACACAAAACGATTTCAAATTTTACGCAATACATACACAAATCGGTTTTTACGTTAACTACCGTTAGATGCGAAATTTGTTCTATGTGAAATTGCTTGTTAGTAGATATGCTCTGACAGCGGTGATGATTTTGGCGGCTGTGGTTCCTCCGAAGACGAAAATTCAGCCGCACGAGGGAGACCAACATCAACATTGATTAGTAAAAATAAGACAAAGTGGAAAATGGGAGCTAGTGAAAGATTATCAGGTTGGAATATATAAATATGCAAAATAAATACTTTCTTTTTAAGGTGCCCTATAGGGCTCATTTTTCCTATATTTTGTTATGTCTGGAAAGTTTCAACGTAAATTTTTAGCCAAAAATATTATAAATTGAAAAAGTTACGATTTTTTATGTAAAAATGCTAATTTTCGTTTTTTCAGGTTGTTCGCGAATTTTTTAGGTAGGCTAAGGACATTTAAGGCCTCTCTAATGTATGAGAATTACTAAAAGAGCTTTCAAACTATTTCTGAAAATTTTTTCAAACTAATATTTGTAGTGGGGGCGATACTGTATACGTTCAAAGAAGGTTGGGGTCAAATTGACCCCATATGTAATCGATGATCGAAAAAATAGGTGTGTACTCGGAGGGTTAAGTATGTAAGAAGGATCTTTTAATAAGTGCATTAGTGAGCGATAAATGAAAGTTGAAAAGAACGGCAAGCATGGAATGTTCCCCCTATGAAATTATTCTAAATCATGCTACGTTTAGAACTTATTTATTGGTTATTTTCGGTAGAAATGATTGACTAAGGTGTAGCGTCTATGGAGAAAATTAACGATACTGGTAATTTTTATCATACATGCTTAAAAGATTTGGTACTTAAATCACACTGAAGAGTCGCAAAATAATGGACATATTTCGTATGAAAAATCATTAAAATTCAACTTCTCGACATCAATTTACCATATTCAAATGTTAATATCTACAGGGTCCTTGAAAATATTAAAATTCTGTGTCGATCCATTTTAGTCTTATATGATGACTTCCATTTGAAACCGTTGTAATTAAAATCCTGATATGCGCCGATCAGTTATGCTGAAAAATTGGTGTGAAATTCGGAAATTTTTTAATTTTAGCGGTAAATGTCCTTTGCCGTTATTAGATTTTCTTGTCCTTTACATGAGTCCTAATAACAAGTATGTTGTATCACCTGCTGAAAACAGTACTAATCTATCTATCCCTGTTCAAAAGTTATGCGTGAACATACACAAAAAAAATATATATATATATCCTCGTGTATATATATATGTATATATATATATATATGTATATATATATATATATATATATATATATATATATATATATATATATATACATATATATATATATATATATATATATATATATATATATATATATATATATATATATATATATATATATATATATATATATATATATATATATATATATATATATATATATATATATATATATATATATATATATGTGTATCACTCAGGGTGTATAAGTATGTCCGTCCGTCTATAATAGCGGATTTACTCCGGACTCACGGCACGGATTGAGCTCAAACTTGGTCCACCTATGAATTCTAGTGACCCAAACACGTTCATGTAAATTAAAGATATTTACTTATGAGATATAGGTTACTTTTCGGGAAGGAGGAGGGGTATACAAAAAAGTTTTCCTAAGTGTACTGTCTTACATATCAAATGAAAGGTATTGCTTTGATGATCTCAAACATAACTTTTTTATAATTTTTAGGCTAATAATTTTTGAGTTATTAAAGGAAATAAATGAAAATTGACCATTCTCCCAACCTGATCTGCGAAATTCAGTTGCTGAAAAACTATTTTGAAGTCTATAGTCTCAGCAAATTTTTCAATATTGTTGGTAAACATTTGTAATTTAAACTATTTTGTGGTTCATTCTTAATCATATATTCTTCTTCTTCTACAGCCCCTTTCGGGCCTTCGCTTAGAGATAGTTAGAGTATCTCATTTTCATGACCGTATTGATTTTTTTGGAAGTTGGTTTGGTCAGTACCAAGAAACATGTCAAAGAGATTTACTCGTTTAAAAGAAAATCCATTATTTTTCCATTTTCAACTAACGAAAATCACTCAAATCATGAAATCACAAAAGCATTTATGACATCGATCTTATCTGAAAATTGTAAGAAAATCAAAAGAAAACTGTAGTGTCTGGTTTGATGGAAAGTCCATAAAATACCAAATAGTTTGTTATTGTAGTTGTAACTGGAGAAATTTCAAATGGATATAACTTCCGTGAATATGATATAGATTTCTTCAAAGGGTATTAGGACCTTGTTTAAGGTTGGGTTTAAAGGCATCCATACGATTTTATTGGAGAAAATGTGAAATTCGAAGATCATACTATTATTAACAAAGTTGAACGAATTTTGACTTCTGAGGCATTTGTTATTGTTGTACTCATAAATATCTCCCTAAATAATTTTTACAGATTTTTTAGATAACAGGTGTCCAATCGCGAGGGTAAACACATTTTGGGGTGGGGTTACGTGAAAAGTTCGCACATTTCACCTTCCCTTGCCCTCCACGGTACAGATATGGCAATTTTAAGACTTGTTTTGCAAAGATCTCATTAAGAGCTTTCCAACGACACCCTACTCGACTACCAACGGTGAAAATTTTTTTTGAAGGGTCACCTCCCTATATGGGGAAACATTTTTCCACCCCAAAACTTTCAAGAAATCACCACTTTTGACCTTTCCACAAAGTTTCATGGCTGTAGCCTCTATGGTTTCGGAGAAAAAGTGCTGCGACATACAGACGGACGGACAGACGGACACAGGTAGTGATTGCAATAGTGTTTTGTATTTTAGTACAAAACCCTAAAAATCAGAGCGCCCACTGGAAATCGTGTTAGTTCACATATTCGCAAATATATGACAAGATGCAATTCAAATCTCCCTCTTCAATTTGTATCAGAAAAATTTTTCATAAGTGTAAAACAGAAAATGAAGCTATTTTTTAAAAAATCTACAGGGACAAAACTTGGTTATACGGAATCCTTTCCATGCGAGTTCCATTCTCACTTGCTGTATTATGTATGTTCACTTATAACGTTTGAACGCAGATGGGTAGAGTTGCTATTTTTTCCGCCAATTTATTGAATCTGGGGCCTATTACTATCAAGAAAGAAAAAGAATCACCCCAATCCAGCAGGAAATACTCATCAGTTTTGTAAAAAAAGGATGGAAAAATTCGCTAGATATCTCTAAATGCAGTGATAAATTTAATATTTTTTCCCGGTTGAAATGGCGTAAATTGATATTTTCATCATTTTTGGCTACATTTTCTGTATACTGTGCCCTGAAAACGAGATATTTGGCAGTAGTTGACTATAGAATTGAATAATTGTATGAGTAAAAATTTGGTTACAAATTTTAAAGGCTTCACCATACGTAATGCAATCTGCCAACGGGGCATTGAAAAAAAATTGACCATAAGATCGGCGGCTAGTTTGAAAGAAAACAAAGTAAAGTATCATGATCTATGAGGCATCGATTCTGCCCTCGGCGGCCAAAAGTGTTCTGTGAGGTGAAAATCTTTCGCTGATTATGAGTACCATCAAATGAGAATTGAGTTTAGAACATCGGCATTCTTCTTCGTAGCACTATAGACCGTCTCGGGGATTCACTTCCTGTAACAAGCGCCTCCAGTTATCTCAGTCTATTTATCGCGTCCTCCACTTTTGAAATCTGAGCAGCGATGAACTTTCTTCGTTGGCCGGGTCATAACCAGCGTTTTTTCGGTTTCCTCACTGGTCTCCGGCCTTCAGTTTTCCCAGCGAATATCTTTTTGGGTATCCATTGTTCGTCCATCCGCTTCACATGGCCAGCCCATTGCAGTTTCTACAGTCTTACAATCGTTGAGACCTCCTGCTCTTGCTGGAATCTCCCATTAGTCCCGTCTAGTTTCACTCCAATTATCCGCCTCAGGACCCGTCACTTAAAGGTGTTTAATATATTTTCGGATGCTTGAGTAAGGGTCCATATTTCACACCCATAGTATAGTATAGGTCTTATCACACACAGATTTGTATACATGGAGCTTTGTTTTTCTGTATATGTAGCTGGTCTTCAAGATCGTCAAAACACAATACAAATTTTTATTTGCGAGTGGTATTTTTCAGCGTATTTCATCTCTTTCATTAGCGGTTCTTTGGCGATTGTCAGCGACTGTGACAAAATGTTAATGATATCCGCATAGGCTAAAACGTCATTCGATTTGTATAATAACGTACCTCTTGCATCGCCAGATAGCTTTCTCATGCCATATTCCAGAGTCAAATTGAATTGCAATGGAGCTTGCCTATCTTCCTACTTTAATCCGATATCTGTGTTAAAGGCGTTGGTGAGTTGGTTATTGATGTAGGCTTGGATGGTTGTCAATTTCATTGTAATTTTGGCAAGATGGATTAATTTGGCTGGGATACTAGAGCAAAGATTTATTTAGTACAGTATGTTATGATCAATACTGTTGTATGCTTGCTTGAAGTCAATGAAAAACTGGCGTATATCCATGTTGGGCTCCCAGCATTTCCCAAGTACTTGTTTGACTATAAAAATGGTCGATCACTGCAAACTGTTAACTAATAAGTTTAAATGAAATGGACATGACCACTTAAAACAGACTCATTAAATATTTATCTTTTCAATAGGGCTTAATAGTTTTAATTTCTGGATTTTCAAAGTTCACTTAGTAGCACGATTAAACTTCAGGAATGAAGTTTGATTGAAAGGCAAAAGAGTTTGTTTGAAGAATATTTCCGAAATAACATACAACTAAAACGACCTTGGAAATGTTTGGAAAAAAAATATAACGAAAAAATAATTATTTAAAATAAGATATCAAATTAAGAACACCATAGAATGGGCCTTTGACCACAAATTTAAAAATTTTTTTTCTCACACATCGACAAGCTGAGCTCCCTCCCCGAATTTTTTTCCTGGCTACGGCTTTGAGCAATATGTTGTACGGAAAATACTTCCTTGTGATTGATGAAGATCTAACGGCAAGCGTGATTTTAAGGTCTTGTATGTTCTATAGTAAAGAAGAGTTCCTACACCTCTGCTCTCCTCGATTTTTATTCGTACCCTATCGAACAGCGTAGATTTTGACGTATCGCCAATGTGATCATTAGGTGCGTTTGCTGGTGACCTGATAATTTATAGAGCAGACCGAAAAGCTTCAGTCGTTCAAAGGAACCTTCAGAAAATTTTTAATCATGTGCAGTTCTGTACGGACAATTGGCAAATGAAAGTGAATGCACAAAAATCCGAAATAATATTGTTTCGGACAACTTCAAGACCTTAAACATAATTGGAAAGGTGTCCAGATTATGGGTGGTAAAGGTAGCTCAGAACGGGTGTTCGGTGTTCATCCTGATCAGTATCTATAGTATACTATGGTGGACATCTCGAAACCATGCTCAGTAAAGCGCGTAAACTGTTCATGTCCCTTTGACGACTCTTTCATTCCAGAAACATTGATTAAAAGGTCAAAGTTATCTATTGCGGGGCTCTAGTTAAACTAGTCTGGCATATGAATGTCGGATCTGGTATGATTGGAGAAATGTTACAATTTTCGATAAGAAAATTTCCGTGCATGTACTGGGTTGTACAGAAAACCTGAGACGGACCAGGAACCTTGTGTTCGCATCAAAGAATTTCTTAAATTGTAAAAGTGATAAGAGTCAATGCAATCATTTTGAAGCTTGTTCAACTTCATGTCGCGAAGTATATAGCTGTAAGCGAAATTCAGTAAAACTACCAATTTGGGTAAACTTTACAGCCTTAAAAATATTTGCAAAAATTTTTTAGCTAAGAGTCAGAATGAACGTTTGACTATTGAATCAAATCATTACATCTTGCAAAAAGTTTGTTTCAAAAGTTATTGAATTCAAACAAAATGGTATGTTTTCGTTAAAAAATGTGGTAAATCTCGGAAAGTACTTAACGGACCGAGTTGATTTAAGCTACGTTTGTTAGATCTAAACTATGTAGCTATATGGTCACTTTTATGTGAACGATATAATATCATAAAAACCATAGCGCAAGAGCTCATGCATTGCTGGTGGCTTATGCCAGGTAAACCAGGCATCTGGACAACGAGATATGGTTTTCATTCTCTATAGTAAACTGGGCAAAGAATTGGTTCACAATACTAGAAACGCTAACCTTACCAAACCCATGCTCGGGATCAAGACAGCACAAGAGAACCAGTAGGTATACCACTCAAGTTTCAATAGCACGTTGTGGTATGTGCAAAGACCAACATCATTTATTCGAGTGTGAGTAGTTCAAGAAGGCAACAATGGACATGAGACGGGATGTAGTCAAAAATGGACGGTCATATTTTAACTGTCTATCGAATAAGAATTTAGTGAAGCAATGTCAGTCAAAAAACTTGTAAACATTGCTCCAAGGGGCACAATACTCTATTGCACACAATAAATGACAAAGGAAGTGCCTCTCTCTAAACTAGCTACCATTCAGACCAAAGCACACAATCCACTGTTGGGCAATGGTTAAGTAATACTTGCAACCGCATTGATAGCCACAACTACGTAAGAATGCCAAAATGGTCATCAAGCCCGCAATGCATTCATATTTTAACACCGTCGAGGCCTCTTTACAATCAAACAATCCTAAATCTTTCTGGACATATGTCAACTCCCTCAAATCCACTTCAAATATACCTAGCTCTGTTAGCCTGCACGGGAAACAAGCGTCTGATGGTCAGGCCATATGCGATATATTTGCAGACTATTTTGCTTCTGTTTTCCAATCATCTTCGTCACCCTTACCCATTCTCCCAACTAACCATTCCTCTCATTTGAGCACCATTTTGACAACACCTTCCGAAGTCGAAAGTATAATCGACTCCATTGATATTAACGTGAGTTCGGGCCCAGATGGAGTTCCGAACTTTTTTGTGAAAACACTGTCCTCATCCTTAAGCTTACCTTTGTCAATATTATTTAATATCAGCCTGACTGTAGGGACATTCCCAGCAATTTGGAAAAGAGCCAACATCTTTCCAATTCACAAATCAGGGACCGTAGCTTAGCACTTAATTACAGCCCTATATCCCTGCTCTCGTGTTTTGGAAAACTTTTTGAGAGAATCATTCATAACTTAATATATGATGCAATCTCCAATGACTTCGCTAAACAGCAGCATGGTTTCGTTAAGGGACGGTCAACGGTAACCAATTTGGCTGAATTTACCAATGCGATTGCCCTATCACTTGATGAAGGTCAGCAAATGGACGTGATTTACACAGACTTCGCCAAAGCTTTTGATATGGTAGACCATAGTCTATTATTGAAGAAACTTGAGGTTTTTGGCCTCTCTGGCCCTCTTCTTACATGGCTATCCTCCTTTCTGAGAAATCGTTCTTCATCGGTTACTTGGTCTGGTTGCTCTTCATTCGTTTTCTCTCCTTCTTCTGGAGTACCTCAAGGTTCAATCCTCAGCCCTCTTCTATTTAATGTTTTCATAAATGATCTACCAACTGTGTTGACATCAGATTGTCTGCTCTACGCAGATGATTTAAAAATCTTTAAAGTCGTCTATTCATAAATGGACTGTAGTGACCTTCAATCTGACTTAGACTCCCTCTTTCGATGGTGCTCTATAAATCGCCTTCCTCTCAACGTATCCAAATGTCTACATATGTGTTTCACCAATAAACGTACGCCTCTTGCCAATGCGTATTCAATTAACGGATCACTGCTATCAACGGTGGATCATTATAAAGACCTAGGTGTTATACTGGATACAAATTTGATGTTTGATGTACATATAGCTGACATAACTTCTAGAGCATCGCGAATCGCTAGTTTTGTACTACGATGCTCTCATAGAACATTCAGTATTCATACCTGTGTTCGCCTTTTCATCCTATTGGTTCGCTCCATTCTCGAGTATGCCTGTCAAGTATGGTCACCCCGTTTCATTTATCTATCGGAAGCTGTCGAATCAATCCAGCGCAAGTTCACACGCACTCTCTTATATAAATATAACCTTTCGTATCGCTCCTACAGTGAACGTCTAAATTTCCTTCATATCCCAACTCTCGACATTAGAAGACAATTTTTAGATTTATGCTTCCTTTTTAAGCTCTCCAGAGGCCTCTTAGCATTGGACCTATGCAATGCATTACATGCACGTGCGCCATTGAGGACACGATCATCTGATCACTTTATCGTTCCATTTGCAAAAACCGACACGGATCTGTACTCGCCTTTGGTGCGATCTATAAGAGCCTACAATAATCTTCAGCTTGGTCATCCACCGCATTCTTTGCGAATTTTTAAATCAACAATACGGAATGCTCTCAATATCAATGGTTAACGTAGCCTTCTTTTTTAATTTTGTTTTTGTATTTTACTTATTTTCGCCTATTTTGTAATTGGATTAAGTAAATCTGTAAATAGGATTTTCCAAATAAATAAATAAATAAAGCACAGTGAAGGTGAGACGATAACACTTCGAGCGTTATTGGATACTAGTTATCAAAGCGCATTCATCACTGAATCTGCTATTCAGCCATAAAAGGGTTAGAATGTTCAGAAGCAATAACGACAAGTGAGATCGGTAAAGTAATAGCGAGTATCGGCAATCACAAGACCAACCTTTTAAATTTCTCTACTCTAATAATTCTCAAGATAACGGAAAATTCACTTGCAACAAGAATCAACGTAGCCTTACCTACACGCTTTGAGAAATTATAATTGGTAGACCCTGGGTTCAATAGGCCTTCACATATTGATCTGTTGGTTGGAGCCAATATATATGACAGTATCTTAGACCACGGTTTTATTCCAGATCAACTATGTTCACAAAATACGAAACTGGGTTGGGTTTTGTTTGGATCAACCACCAGCATTTAAAATAACGCTGCCTCTTATTCGTTCGTAGCGTTTCTGGGAAATGCAAGAACCTCCAACAACAGTAGAGCTGTCTCCAGATGACATTCCACTTAAAAACCACTTTTTAAAAACTACACGTAGAGGTGCAGATGGAATCTATACACTAATGCTACCATTCAAAGACAACGTGGACCACAGAAAAGAACCGAGAGAATTCATACGTATAGCACATATTAAGTCTCAACCGTTAGAGCAATGTCTTGCCAACCATCCAGACCGTAAGAAGGAGTACCATGCATTCATGATACAATACCTGAATCTTGGCCATATTGAAAAGGGCCTGATCATCTGCTCCAGAGTAGCAACTATTATTATCTTCCACATCATGAAGTAATAAAATAAGCAAGTTTGAAAACAAAATAACGTGTCGCCTTCAACGCATCCCGGAAAACATCACGTGGGAAATCCTTAACCGATCTGCTGCAAGTTGGCCCGGCAATACAAAATAATTTTTTTCATCTACTATTAAGGTGGTGAACCTATCAGTACCTAATTGCTGCGATGGCGAGAAGATGTATCGGCAAATAAAATTTCACAAAACCGATCGTGACTACCTGCGCATATTGTGGAAATCCTCTACCAAGGAAGCAATTGGTCACTACAGGCTAAAGACTTTCTCATATCGCACTGCTTGCGCACCATTCTTCAAACTCTTTAACAACTGGCACTCGATGATCGTGTTGACCACCAAAAAGCTGCTGAGACTTTTATGTTGACGATATTTCACCTGGCTCAGATTGCCTAACACACTTGAAGCACTTACAGAATGAGCTTAGGATAAAACTACGCAAAGGAAGTTTCCACCTACAAAAATGGTCAGCCAATCATCAAGAATTCCAAAAGCCACTGGACATCGCGTTATCTGAATAAATTAAAATACTAGGTCTACAATGGCATCCAGCACAAGACGTCATTTAATATTTAGCCTACAGACAGCGAAAAGCTAATAAAACGTTCTATCCTGGCAGAAGTAGCGAGACTTTTTGACTCATTGGGCTAGCTCCAACCTTGCATCATCATCGAAAAAATCGCTATTCAAGGCCTATGGCTACTGAAATCAGGTTGGGATGGTGAGGTTCCCCCAGCTGCTGTAAGAAACTGGACTGAACTACGTAGAAAATTATCAGCCCTCGTGCAATTTCGAATTCCTAGATGGATCGATTTCACAAGAAACACAACCATTGAACTACATGGGTTCTGCGACGCATCCAGAGTAGCTTATGCAAGTGCCATCTACCTACGTGTATTGAAACCAAGTGGTCGCATACTCACCAGCCTGCTCAATGCAAAATCACGGGTCACACCAACAGAAACGCTATCAATTCCAGGGCTAAAGCTCAGCAGTTCTGTTTTACTGTTAGAAACAATGAAACAACTAAAGCAAGCCTGTAAATGGGGAACTATTAAAACATACTTTTGGTCCGATTCAAAGATCGTCTTGGTCTGGATCCAAAAGCCAGCAGTAACTTGGAAAGCATTTGTAGCAAATTATATAAGTCTTATCCATAATGATTCAGTGCCCAACTATGGATAAGAGTGCCGCTGACTTGGCTTCAGCAGGAATTCATCCGGAGGAATCGTCTATTTCATCTTTATGGTGGAAGAGACCAGAATGGCTCAAAAATACAGTGTCAAAAATAGGAAAGAAAGCTGGGGCGGATGAAGCACGATCTGTCAATATAGTAGCCGCCGAACCCACTCCGGAACCAGAAATATTTAGCAAATATTCGTCGTTACCCAAACTGTTCAAAGTGGTGGCTTATATGTGATGGTTTACTTACAACGCATCGCATCCAAAAACTAAGCGGATAGGTTCTTTAACCTTTGAAGAGCTACAGGATGCCAAATTGAAATGTGTGCATCTAGAGCTGCGCGCACCATGAAACAAGTCCCAATTGTCCAACAATAGGAGTATAAAATCATTAGCTCTCTGGATTGACCCTCAGGTAAGGAGGAAGGTTACAACATGCCTCAATCAGCGAGAATGCAAAATATACACCAATCATATCTCGAAACTCATTTGCCAAATAAGTCGTCAGGTAAACGCATCTAATAACGTTACATGGAGAACGCAGCTGATATTAGCAACCATCCGACAGCAGTATTGGACTACCAACGCATGATCTTACTACAAGAGCATACTGCATGAATGCCTCACCTGCTTCAAATCCGCCGCACGTCCAGGAAATCAGTTAATGAGAGAGCTACCACCACCTAGGTTCCAAACGGAAAAATCGTTCACCTAGACAGGTTAAGATTATGCCGGTCCAATCACGATCAAATGGAATGGAGGATGCGAAGCTAAAACAACTAAGGTGTATAGAGCCATTTTCGTTTGTTTGTCGATGAAAGCTTTCCATTTAAAAGGGGTTAGTGAACCCTTAACACCAGCATGTATTGCGGCAATTCGAAGGTTCATTACTCCGAGGGGAAAATATCATACTATCTACAGTGACTGTGGAACCAAATTTCTAGGCAGATAGAAGCAACTGAAGGAAGCATTCAAAGAAGCTACGAAATACTATGAAGAGTGTCTGGCGAAAGAAGAAATCCAGTGAAAATACATCCCTCCTGGTAGTCCACACTTTGGTGAGCTCTGGGCAGCTGAAGTGAAATCTATGAAACGACACTTGGCCAGGGCAGTTGGTCAACAACTGTTAACTATTAAAGAGTTATACACTCTCTGGGCCCAAGTACAGGCAGGTCTCAATTCACGCCCTCTTTGCAAAGTAAGCAACGGCCCCACCCACCTTGCAGCCATTCTTCCAGGGCACTTTCTAATCGGATGCAATTTATTTGAAATACTTCCGTTACATTAGACAAAGGCATTGGCCGCAAATGGAAAACCGTCCAGGAAATCCGCAAACATTTTTGAGATAGGTGAAAGCTTCAGTATCTGAGCCAATTACAGCAAAGACCGAAATGGATGACCATACGACCCAAACTCCGAGTTGGGAATCTTGTTCCCGGGAAGAATGATAACTTCCCGTCAACTCATTGGCCACTCGCAAGAATGACGGACGTACACCCTGAATCTGATGGTTTGGCTCGGTTGTCTCCGTCATAGTTCACGGTAGAATAACTAGACGTCCCATTACCAAGATCTATAATCTACCGTTTGCCAATTTAAATCCCGATGCTTTCACAGAACATCATAAGCAATTACCCCATACAAGTAAGCTTTTAGCGACTATTAATGTAAACAAAAAAAGGTACGCAAAATCGCGAATATCTATCCAACTACCAAAAGAAAGCAAAACCAAAATCAGCAAAACCCAATCCAAAGAAGATACAACCTTTGAACCTAGCATTAAAAATACTGTTCTCCTTGCTGGTAGTTTGCTGCGTACTTTTACAAGTGAATTATAAAGCTACTTTTACCCAACTTTCAAATGGGCTCTAAATTGAACACCTTGAAACAGCTCGAATTCACTGAGGAGCACTTAAAATCCAGCTTCAAGTACCATGAAACAATCTGAATAATAATCACGCTACCATAGAGCGTATTGTAACCAAATGCCGTGGACTTTGTCAAGCCAGCTCAGCAGTTTTGACCGAAATAGGGTAGTTGGAACTTGTACAACACTTAGAAGAGCTCAAGGATGAGGTCATCCATAAAATGACCACGTTAAAGTTGCTACATAATAGAAAGCAGCAAGGTGCACTGGGAACTCTTCTGACATGAGTCGCGTGATTAACGTGAGAACCTGCCTTTTGTAGGCTTAACCTCACGGTAACCATTATACTGCGATTAGTTTAAGCGCCAATCATTCGCCCCTCAAGTTCGGTACGAGTTTACAACTCTCAACTTTCACCCTGGTAGATCTGAGACCCAGCTATATCTGACACTATAAGGTCAACGCCAACCTTTGTTTTTAACCATCAGCTACCACGATACTTCCCGAAGGGCCATAACCAATCAGCTGATCATCCGAAGATGAGGGCTAATCAGCTACCCGTGGAATCGAATATACCTCCAGGGTTTAGGTTCGCTGCAATGAGTTGATTTTGTTATCGAACAATCATAAAATCACTATGTTTCGGGTTAAGTTCCTGTCCTAGTATTTTTACTAAGCGATTCGGGTACTCCGGGAACGCCAGTCCCCGTCACCTTCACTGGAATCGGAGACGACAACCCAACAATAGCAGCTGCACCCCTTTGAATGACCAGATCAGTTCCGCCCTGGTGGCGAACTCTTCTAACAGCAGTTTTTGATGTAAATGATGAAATTTATATACATAGACATCAAAAGTCTATTTGACAATTAAAAGAAAATCATTCGTGCCATGGGCAGCCAAACCAAACTGATACTAAAGGTGACGAAAACCTTAAACAGTGCTTCTGGAAAGATCAAAGCGCAGCTAAGACGACTTTAAGTCCAGCTTCAATGAGGTCTCAACCATATCAACAAGTTCAGCAGTTGGTTCAAGATAGTTGACCACAACAAAATTAGCATCCACAATTTAAAAATTTACCAGCGTGCAGAGAACTGTCTACATGAAACCTACGATAAATATTCCAGTTTACTGTCTAGCCTATCTTCACAATTAAGCATCTGGGACTGCGTTAAAACAAACGATGCCCTTCAAAATATCCACCACACCCAAACACTACTTGCAGATAACGTACAGGTCTTATATCAAACAATTGAGCCCACTCAAATCAGCCCGGATGAGGACAACCTGAATCGACTGGCATTTCATCCCATTATAGACATATGCCCCTATGACCTTATAAAACTTACACCAGTTCTGAAAAGCGTTGGCAACGATTCTTTTCAAGCCTTTGACATACCATCAGTAAGTAGCAGCAGTATTTCGAAATGATGTAACGAGCTTTCCAAAACTACAACCGACCAGTATCTTGTGGACATCAGCATACTTTACGACGTCAACTCAAAGCCTAATTGCGTAATTAACGAAATGCACAAAGTATTTGGTAGGAATGCATGCGTAATGTATATCTTCAAATCACGCAATACAGTGTGAAAACAACTACATGATGCCAATTTCTGGATGTTCACAACATCATCCGCTACCCCTGGACAAACGGTATGTCAAGGTGACCATGAAAATATTATTCTCAACGGTATAGGAATAGTGAAACTGTCGCAAGAGTTGCAGCCTTAGAGTTAAAAATTCTCTTTTTACTGCTTCATGAATAGCTTCTACGAGAAATCTCTTTGTCTACACGTATATTTTTCCACACTTACACTTGAGCAAGAACGAATAGTTGTTGAAGACTTGGTCAACTATTCGACAACATTGAACAAGCATCAATCTTTCTATTATAATAACTTTAATTATAATATCCATCTGCCTTATTTTTATTCATCGCCATCGCCCAAGAATCACCGTTACACCCAAACCACAATGGACAATGTAATGAATTGGCCCTACGCCACTGGCGACCGATACACATGCACATTGCTACCATATGGCTCCCCATCTCGCGTCAGTTGTGACGACTTCACATCCCACGTCAGTTTTGTCAGGGAACGTCAAAGTCGCAGGTTGACGCAGCCATATGGGGAAGTGCGTTGGATGAGTTGCAGTTTTATTGTCTCGGGAAATTAAGGCAAGTTTTAAGAGTTGATTAAAGAATAAAATAAATAAATTAAACTATCAACAGTCAAAACATCAAACACTCCGCTATTTATTGCATATATGTGTACTTGAATGTGCATTTTAAAGTGAAAGTCGTGCGAAGAAAACTAAGGCACCCAGCAGAAGGTTTTTCGATGAACGTCAAGCTGTAGAGAAGTCAATGAGCAAATTTTCTTGTCCCAAGATTGACGTTTGATAAAACGGTGCTATTAAACCACCATACCTAAGGGATACTATTTGGTCCCTTTGGAGCTGTGTAGAGGCGCGACGAGTGTGTGGCTTTCGCAGCTCTTCTCACAGGCGCGAAAGAAAAATAGACCGCTTCCAACTGCCCCCACACAATAGGAGTGGGAATAAGGTGGGCAAACAGCAGCAGTGGGTGCTTCACCGGAGACATCGAGTAACGCTGTTTTCCCAGTTGGCTTTAATTTTGCTGATTTAACCCAAACTCTGTTTTTAGCAACGTCACTTTATCATCACCAGCTTGCTGCGGCACGGGAGAGTAGGAATGAGTGCGAGCTGGATCAAGTTTTTGGACTGGGTTGCGCACCTACAAGGAAGCTGAAGGATGTATGTCGCCGCCGAGCAATATCAATGTGGCTCCTCCAATTCGACTGCCTGGAAAAAGAGATAGTACACAACTTTTCACCCAGATGGAAAACTCATCAGCGACGGAGAATGAAAATCAAAGCGCTGGTTATGAATCTGCGTCAATATCACCACAGGTTTTGCATAGTTTCCCTGCCGTGTTCCCAGGGATTCCATTCAAATTTAGTCGAAAGGAAGAGAGAACAACGCAACAAATTATCAGAAATTGTAATCTGCCCAGTCCGTAATTTCAATCAATAGAAAAAGTATCATTCTTAATTGGTCAGTATCAACATCTGGATCATTTATTATTCTAAATAATATGTCAGGGATATAGCTTGCTGTGTTACCTCTATAAAATCCCTTCTGCATTGTTTCGTGAAAAGGATATGGAATACAATCGGATAGTTATGTGTCTCTAACACCTCGTGGTCATTCTTATCACACTAGTTGAACAGTTAAATTTCAATAAGATCCAAATTACAAATAGGTCACGCTATATTATGTTCCATTAGGATTTACCTAATCACAATCCATCTATTGTGTTATTTATGATTAAAGTAGACCTACACATGAAATTTTGAAAACGGATATTTAAAAAAAATCAATCCCGAAACTGTTAGGAGATGAAAAAGCAAGGGAAAATATTCGACAATTAGAAAAATGACGAAAACCAAAAAAATAAATTAAAAAGGCTAAATTATGAAGTTTATTAATTAACTCATGGGAGGTGAATCTTTAAGCATAACAAACAACCTAAAATAATACATTGGGATCGATTTGGAAATATGTTAGGTATTTTACGCAGTTTCAAGACTTTGAAGAAATCAATTCAAATTTTTTTATTTTTTATCTCTTGTCCTTCCCGTCCCACCTCTATAGTTGTACCTTACTTGCTCCATGTCGTGCCTGTATAAATAATTATACCTGATTGGCTGCATGTCGCGCCTCTATAGATATTTATCCCAGCTTTACTGCATGTGGTACCTCTATAAATATTCATACCCAATTTACTGTATGTCGTATTCACAAACACTTACATGATCGTGACTATGGAGGCGTTAATGTTCTAGCTAATTAAATTTTTTTTCCCCAATCAAATCGCACATTGGTTTCAGTTTGAATATCATCCCGGTGATATAATCTGAGAAATGTATTCGGGGTACCGGTTAATTCATGCGTTATTTTTCGGAAATTGAAGCTTTATTGTAAAAAATTGCTTTTAGACGATCGGAAATGGATTGTTGATGACGCCAAGAGATTTTGCAATGTCTCCAATTCGTGATCTTCAAATTTTTTTGGCTATCCGGGCCGTTCATCGTCCTCCAAGTCAAAATTGTCACTTTTAAACCATGTAAACCACTTCTGGCACATACGCTCAGCTAGAGCATGCATACCATACACTTCCACCAAAATACGATGACTTTCAGCAGCCTTTTTCTTCAATGAAGAAGTACTCTCCGCAAAAACACTTTATTCGGCACAAAATTCGACATTTTCAGAGTAAAAAAAGTATTGTTGTTTATGCTTCATCTAAATGACACATACTGATTCTGAAACTATATGACAGTAGCTTTCCAATGCATATTTGGAAATGTGAATTACTGGAATAAAAATCAAGTTACGCCATCTGTTAGAAAACCGCACGAATTACCCCTATTATGAAGGCATTAAGTTAGAAGGAAGAAGTTATGGTAATTTTTTTTGAATTTCTCATATATTCAAAAACAACGACTAGATTTAATACTTCGACAAATCTATAATTTCTCTAGTAGAAAAATTTCGTTGTCTTGTATTTAAATAGAAATCGAAACTTAGAAATTTAAAAACTCTTCAAGTTCAACAATTCTTTCTTACTAATTCCCCTCTAAATTAAAAAAAAAAAAACTAGGAAGTGGTATTTAAGAAAGCGACGATAAGGAACGATTTCAAAGGCTTAAATTTATATTGCATGGAAACCAATCTTTGTAGGAACTAAAGTTAATTTTAGAGAAAAAAAAATACAAAACGAGACTCCTATATAAATTCTGAACTGTTATATCTTACTATACTTGATAAATGAAAATAAGATTGTACCAACTAAGCTCAATTGGTTTGAACGAAGAAAGTGGAAAGAAGGAGAACTAAACTTGTATTACCAGGAAACTATTTTTAATTTGAAACTTCATGCAAATATTTCAGTTTGGCAATTATGTGCGCACTCTATATAGATAAGATATGCAAGGCTTTTGAAAAACGATAAGAACAAAGAATCAGCGCTAAAAAGACCCACAATATTACAGATTAAGATCTACTTTTGATTCAAAGCGTTTCTCTTAGTGTAACATCCCATGATAAGAAGTCAAATCATAAGTAAATAGGTTATAGACGATATCGGCTAGGAATGTGATAGGCGTTACTAATTAGTCAACAGTTACTAAGGCAGTTCTTATTTAAAATCGCATCTACAGAAGGTC
Source organism: Odontomyia ornata (assembly GCA_963969285.1). Taxonomy (NCBI): domain Eukaryota; kingdom Metazoa; phylum Arthropoda; class Insecta; order Diptera; family Stratiomyidae; genus Odontomyia; species Odontomyia ornata. The sequence goes on from CAXAJY010000195.1 coordinate 20,604, forward strand.
TCTTATAGTGACATTCTTCACAATTCATACCATTATTTGGGTCAAATTTTTGTAGGCTAAAAACGTGTAGAACTCTTTCATAATGACTGATATTTTTTAGAAGAAAACTAGAATTGTTTGTACAGATTTTATATTAAGCTATAACATAAGATTTGTGTTCTGTATGAAAAAAAAGTAGATAAACTTGAATTGTTAGTTCTACCACAAAGTTAATATCCCTCCCTGGATTTAATGAATGCTAAGAAAATGAAAATTAGAAATACGTAATAATATGGAGTGCTAAATTATAACCAACTTTCATTTCCAGCCTGCCCTTCTTTTTCAGCGGGAGTGAGAACGAAGGGTAATTATGCCGTGAAGAGGGTTGGGTTGTATAAATCCGCGGAAGGCCAGTTTCGTTTCACGTGTGGTACGCGGTACCTTCGTTTGCTTTGCATTTTTCTTAAAGCAGAGTTCTTCGGAGTTGAATATATTTTTCGTTACCGCGTTGGTGAACTTCGGGAACGTGAAATATAAACTAGTTTTCTTGTTGTTCACTGAAGGAATGAAAAAAATACGGAATAACGTAGAGATATGTTTCGCTTCCGTATGTTTGAATTTTTGACGCGTTTGAAACGAGCACTTAATGGTGGCTGAAACACGTCATTGAGCGTAATCCATTTTCAAGACCTGCGATCGGAATCCTCTCCGAACTAGCTGGCCGACAAGCAGCCACCGCGAAATGGATTACGGATGCACGGACTGGTTGACCAGTTGGTACCATTCATTGGCACTACCTAAACTTCACGTCTAGAACCGATGAGAGGCCGGTTAAGACTTCGTTCGAGCGGACGTAAAGGAAAATCATTACAACAACATGGTACGACTTGTCTACAATATCTACTAATAAAGAACCTCAGAAAGTTCATGGCGGGCGGTAATGTTCATCACTATCATATCAAAATCCATATCGTCATCAACATTGATAAACATCAACGCTGCAACTCATCAGCAAAATTCCTGCGGTCTAGAATCAACAGCAGCACAATTTCGTCGATCAACAACCTGAACACCAGTTGATCGGGTCAACAGAAATTCCATGCACTACAAGTTGGCAGCAATATTAAAGTGCTGATTTTAACATTAAATATGCATAAATAATGTTAACAGTAGAAAATAAATTCATTCGTGTATTTTGATTAGACACAGTCGGTTCACTAAACTGTCATTTCAGAACAATACCATATAACAAAATGTAGACGAATTGTCTGATCGTGAATGTATTTTAGTAGTTAAAATGACTGATGTCTGTAAAATGTGGGAAAATATTAGTGTGAACAATAAATTCTAATCAAATATGTTTTATTCAACTACTTTGCAAAAGATATTTTAAAATAATCTTGAGCCGTTTTATCATGTAAATACTTCTATATGCGGCATAGTACAATGAGAGTTAGCCCAAAGTAAAGCCAAACGGTCCCAGGCTAGCTTTTATGGTTGACTGTAAGCCCCAGACTCAACACGTCTACAGCCTACTATTATCTTGAAAAAAAATCAACAAACAGCTCATTATATGGTATATGTAGGAGTATGTACTAAATGTTTCAATTGAGGAACATAAACTCAGTTGGATATCATTTGTATTTGTGGGCTACCTTTCAACCTAAGCAACTTACTTAAGCCGGAGGATGGATTGTAGTGGTCTTTGCGTATAGACCTCTTTTAAATCGCTCCTGTCAAAAAAAATTTCAAAAATTAAATTGATTTTTTTAAGAATGTTAGTTCGAAGTTAATTTTTTGCGGGAAAAACTTATATTGTCGAATTAATCGATTCAGGAAATTTCTATCGAATATTTTTTACTTCGATTGGTAAAGAAAAACAAAGAACCAAAGAAAACTTCAGGGCCGCTGATATGGAGGAGCCCGACGGCTTCCCACCGTTGGGGCAACGTGGGGAAACGAAAAATACGAAACTGGCGATAATAACTAAGAGAAAACATAACGAAGAAAGCTCCGCAGATGGAGGGAGCAAGCTGCAAATAATAGCGGACAATCAACATATGGCCAAAATGCAAAAAGAAAATGATGAGCTTAGGCTAGAGATACAGTCCCTCACGGATCTATTCAAGAAAGGGATGAAGCCTCAAAAGACGCACCCGCAAAATCAATGGCAACAGGTAACAAAGCCGAAGAAAAGTGCAAAGCAAGCGATTCCAGAAGAAGTTCTAAGTGCTGGTGGCACCAACGAAAGCCCAAAGCGCTGGAGGGATTAACCGAAGAAATGGAAATTGAAGATAACATCGAAGATAATTCTAATCAAGATAATGACTTGAATTTTATTCAGTATTTAAAGAACAAAAACAAGGAGAAAAAACCTGCCCGAAAATCTGCTGGTTCCTCTGAAAAAGCTTCATACAAGATAGAAAAGGTTCCGCCAATAAACGTGTTTGGACAAAGTGGAAAAGATATGGTTCGGCTATTGGCAGCCAAAAATAAACGAGCCAATTTCGAGATCAAAAAAGTTAACGCCAAAAAATTAACTATAAGGGAGAGATCACTGGTTGATTTCAAGTCAGCCAAAGATGCACTAAATTCTGGGGTGGTTCCACACTCCACGTATACCTTAAAAAGTGAGAAGAATCAGATCTTCTTGTTAAAGGGTTTGGACTGCAGGGAGGATACGGTCGATCTTCTTCAGGTGCTCAAAGAAGCTGCACTAGATATTGATTTTGAAATTCGCTCAAAAGCAGTACACCGTAATATCATACCTTTCAACTTCTTCAAGCCCGGAGTATCATTTGCACTCGCCGCTAGAGGACCAGCCGAAAATGCTGGAAATAATGTAAATAATGTAAGTGGTAATAATGAGCTGCTTCTCAAAATTAACCAGCAACTTAATTCTTTATCGGAGAGAATCGACAAACAAGATTCAAAAATTAAATTTGCTTTTTAGCATTTAAGTCTTTCAAATGCCTCATAATAACTTGTCATCCAGTCATATTCCCATGGATAGGCTTCGCCTCGTATCGATCAACGTCAACTCTATCGTTACTATACATCGACGTGATTATCTCCTTGAATTCATTGTTAAGCAACAGCCTGTCATCATACATCTCACTGAAACCCACCTCAATTCATGGCATTTGATGGAATTCAAAGATTTTGCATTCGTAAGAAACGATAGGGTAAACTTTGATGGGGGAGATGGCACCGAAATATTGTTTGGAAGACCCTATTGTTTCCATAATATGGAAAAAGTCGAATTCAAAATGTTTGAATTCCTTGAAGTGTCGACATCAAAATTTCAGTGCCAGGTGGGGATAAACTCTTCGTTATCTCTCCCTATGCAACTGGTCAAAATGTTCTCAAGTTCAAGGAGGAACTCAATTCCTTGTTTGAAATACTAGAACTGAACAGGCTGCATAACTATTATATTTTTGCTGGTGACCTGGATGCAAAGCATACATCATCGCTAAACACCACTAATAATCCAAGAGGTGTGTTCCTGAAATCATGGATAACAGAGAACGAAATTGACTACAGGTGCAACCTATATGGGTCGGAGTTCCCAACATACCCTAGGACAAATTCCTATTTGGACCTCTGCATTGCTGACACAAGACTTGAATTCAACTTTAATAGTCCTCAACGGAAACTGCAGGTGCTTCCTTATGATAGCGACCATAACACAATCGTAATGGAAATCAATCATCAAAGGGATGATGTATTCCTCATTCCAGTTCAACAAAAAAACCATCGGTTGAAATTCAAAAGAACAGACTGGGGAAAGTTTCAAAAGAAGTTCAGTCGAGAGTACCAGAAGCAATGTCTTCCTTCTGATAATGGTGACGCTTGCTCAATGGTTCCTAATAACAGAAACCTAACTGACGATAAAAAAGATCTCTTTTTGTCGAAGTTAGAGAAGCTGACGTTGGAAACGATTGAGAAAGTAGTTGCCAAGATTAAACATCAAAACAATATGGAAGAATATGAAACACCAGCTATTGCAAGGTTGAAAAGATAGAAAAGCCTTCTTCTTACACGCGTCAACAATATTTATCGACAATTTTTGGACTACAACCATCCCTCGTTGGCTTTGTTGAAATTACACCTGAAGAATGTCTGGAACTTAATCCGTTCATACTTCAGGGGTGACGTCAGCAATCAATGGGTGGAAAAACTGAAGAATATTAGCTCTTAGGACACAGATGGTGTTTTCATGAAACTGAATAACTTATTCCGTAAGAAGTCTCGAGTGAAGGTATCGAAACTAGGAGTCGCTAGTGATGAGATAAATCTCGATAGGGCTGGTATCGAAATTGATAGTACGACTCCGGATAGAAATGGAAACAGGATTATTTGTGAGGGATTACATAAACTTGCCCTGATTGGAACACATTTTGAATTGATTCATCTACTAAACCCAGAGAGAGGGAATGAAATATTTTCAGAGGTCGTTGAAGCAAAAGTTTCCGACTTCAAATCAAGCCTAAACGGCCAATCAATTCTTCATTTCAATGAAACATTAACATCTGACCTCATACCGAGCTTGAATCTTATTGATTATTTTGTCAGCTATGAAGCCTTGTGTCTCATATTTCGCAGAATAAACAGCAAGAAATCATGTGGTACTGAAGGTATTCCAAATATAGCTCTCCGACATTTGCCTGATTTTGCTATTAGGAATTATTGCATATTGTTCAACAACATGTTGGGCAACTCATATTTTCCAAATGAGTGGATTAAGGCTAAGGTATTCCCGATCGTGAAGAAAGGAAAAGAATGTTCGAGCCCTAAAAGCTATCACCCAATTAGCTTGCTGCCTAACATCAGCAAGGTATTTGAAGTAATACGAAACAATGCAATAAACGACCAGATTGAGATATATGAGTTGATGCCGAGTTGCCAATTTGGTTTTCGTGCCAGGCACTCGACCATACATGCGATAACGAAGGTAACCTCAGACATCTATTGGAAACTAAACAACAAGGAATGTGTTGGAGCATGTCTCATTGATATGCAGAAAGTCTTCGATACGGTGAGGTTAGATGGACTAGTTTACAAACTTCTTCAGGACAGGTTCCCCAGACACCTTGGCGCCTTAATGTGCAATATGTTATACGGGAAAACATTTGTTGTAACTGATGGAAATCTGAAAACAATGCGCGAATTCAAGGCCTTGAATGGTCTACAGCAGGGAATAGTTACTGCACCTCTGCTCTTCTCAATATTCATTCGCAAGCTATTGAACGGCTTTGATTTTAACGCCTCACCAACGCGATCATTGGTAGTGTTTGCTGATGATTTGATCATCTATATGGCAGACTGGAAAGCTACAATAGTTCAGAGCTATCTTCAAAAAATGTTTCATGATGTGCAGCTCTACACCTACAATTGGCGAATGAAAATCAATGCACATAAGTGTGAAACAATTTTTTTTGGACAACGCTACAGGGGGCCAGTCAAGATCTGAAACGTAATTGGAAGAATTTCCTCATTATGGCTGGCGAGGCTAGTTCAGAACGGGTTCCACATAAATAAATCCTGTGTTCAATACCACGGTGTTCATCTCGATCAGTATCTGTACTATACTGAACAAGTCAAAATTATGCTCAGTAAAGCACAAAAAGAAGTTATGGCCCTGCAACGACTCTTTCGTTCCAGAAACATTGATCAAAAGGTCAAAGCTATTTGTTACAAGACCCTGGTTAGAACAGTTTTGGCATATGCTACGCAGATCTGGTACAACCCGAGTGCTAGTACAATGGAAAAATTAAGAGTTTTCGAAAGGAAATGTCTTCGTGCATGTTCTGGTTTGTACAAAAGCCTGAGATGGATTGGAAGCACTATATATCGAATAGAAAAATTTATCAAACCGCTAAAATGACAAGAGTCGATATCTTCATACTGAAACTTCTTCGGAATCATATCGCAAAATCTGTAACTGTGAGTTAAAACCCCTGGATTTCACAGCCGTTCCACCCTACAGACGGGTATATTGTGACTTGCTTCACTATTGGCTTCGTTCCTCCAGAAGCATTCGTGTATTTGGACATGAATCGGTTTGTTTTTGATTCTGACGGTGTCCCAATCATGTATCACAAATATAGACGGGCCACCGATAAGAAGATAAAATATCCTGCGAATCTGAGTTCACGAGACCAACAATTCCAATATAGGTACTCATTTGCTAGATTCGTTAAAGCTGATCGAGCTGAGATGGAGTAATCTAGGTATTGGTGGCTGAATGAAAATGTCTAAATTATTCGTGTTTTTTTTTTTTTTTTTCAATTTTTGTGTTTTTCGTTACTTAGCTTTTGAGTTTCAGCTCATTATTGCTACATTTAGTGTATTTGTGTTAAAAATTAGGTATGGGTTAGATATATGTTATGTTTATTATATCAGGTTTAGTGATAAGGTTAAAGACGTAGGTCAGGAATATTTTGAGAGAATTTTTTAGTATAAGATAAGGTTTTTGATTGAATTTTATTAGAATGAGGTTGTAACATATTAGGTATAGAATAAAAGTTCACTGTTGTGTTAAAATTATAAATAATTTTGAAAAGTGTAGGTCGGTTTTTTCTGCTCTTTCCAATCAAATCAGATTATATGTAATAATCTTAATTTATTTGAATTTTCTATAGTTTTTTTGATAAATTGTGATTAACTGATAACGGATAAATTTAGAGAGCCATTTGGGCCATTGAGTTTTTGTATGTTTATTGTTTGGAATTTACTTTATATTCTTTAAAAATTGATAACGATTGGTATTGAATAAAGCGCTTTTGACTTTAGCAAAATTAGAGTTGGCCCGAAGTAATGGGTCAAACGGCCCCACGCTTTCAGGTTGACTGTAAGCCCCAAACTCAACATGTCAATAGCCTTCACCTCCTAATTTGGTGTAGCCTTCTATTATCTTGAAAAAAAATCAACGAACAGTTCATTCTATGGTATATATACGAGTATATATTAAATGTTTCATTTGAGGAACATAAATTCAATTTTATGTCATATGTATTTGTTGGCTACCTTTCATCCTAAGCACATTACTTAGGCCTATGTACCCTCGTATGACTCCTTGCCATCATTTCACATTAGGCATGAGGTGTTGATAACATGTCAAAGCCACATGAAGCATGCAATCCTAAAAATTCGGACGAAATGAGATATTTGTTGTTATACTTATAATGTTAAACATTCATGATTTTTCGGGTCAACGTGCTCCAGTTATGAGGGTGGCAGCTATACGCGAAAAAATGCACTTTACCCGCTTCCCCCCATCCTGAATCCTTCGACTCCGATTAAGCAAAATTAAGACCAGCATTGAAACGATCTCGTTGAGACTTTTCATATGACGTCTCACTCAATTTGTTTGAAAATATTCGTTCTACATCGTTGTTCCCAGAAGTTCAGTTTAATTTAACATCCCAGCAATATGTTCCATTCAGTAAACTATCACATACTTTTGATGAAGCAACACTTTTGAGTAAACAATTAATCATGAACCAATTTTCATAACCTCTTTGATGAAAAGCATTACATCTCTCAAGTAAATCATCGTCCTTGCCAAAACTACTGACGAGCAACTGTAACCACAACCAATTGACATTTTACACTAAAACTTGCTAACAAAGCAAACTTAAACCCAAGCATAGAACACGAAGGATGTCTGACACTGATGGCACGAGAAGGAGTTACAGTAACTGATACCACGCTCCCAGTTGATCCTTCGTAGCCGACTGTCGAAACGGGGTGGCGATGAAAGGCAAGTGATAAATGGAAACAATCAACCCAATGTCGACTGAATGACAAAGGTCCAGAGCTGTTAAGGTAAGGGGACGTTTCGGGGCGATTTCATCTTCCCTCGAATCCTCCCGCTCTGTTTAAATTGACTCTGATTTATGGCGAAAATAATTGCTTGTTTGCAAGATTTAATCGCTCTGTTTGCGTTTAAATTGAAACAAAACATTGTGGCGCCGTTTAATTGCCATTGAAACATGGGCATTATTAAAAGTTGAAACTGATTTTATCTTGCTTTAGAGTTTTTGTTCCATTGTTTGCCACCGAGGCGAAAGGTACCTTTTGCTTGTTGACTATTTGTTGCTAATTAAATTATTTTCGAAAATCAATAGAATCGATGTTAGTCGTTATTATAGTCATGTTTAATTGGTGTTGATTAATTAGAGCTGAGTGCAATAGTTACCTTGGGAAATAGTCCAATAATTGGCTAATTTATTGCTTTAATTGGCGTGGTTAATTTTGAGTAAATAGATTGCTAGGGACTGGCTATTCTGGTTCATTAAGTTTTAAAAGGAATTAATTTAACGTTGGGTACAATTTGAAACCAATTCATTTAACTCGCTGATTTAAAGTTAAATCTCGTTCGCATTAATCTACAATTCATTTTCACCTGATAAATTCCTAATTATATTTTGCCAATATTTCCAACGTTTTTCCAAAATTTGGCAATGTACACTGGTCACATCAACGCATCAACCATTATTCGCCGGAAATGAGGGAGGCGGCACAGTGCCAGGGAAATCTTTCTGAGGACCAAAAGTGGAGAATCAAAGCATTCTTTGTAATTTATTACGGAAAATGGTCCGAGGAAAAAAGAACAGAGCAAAAGCAATTTGAACAGGACATGAGTGAATTTATGAGCTCAAATATGTACGTTGGCTTGCAAGCTGGCAATAATGAAACGAATGGCACGATTTCTATGGGAAATGAATAGAGCGGTCCGAATAAAAAGTGCACGGAAACAATTCGTCTTGGGAAGGTATGCGGAAGGAATTTTTATTGGTTGGCTATTGTTCTTAACATGGCCTAAATCATGGCCGCACAACGTCTTCAAGTGATTATCGTGTTAGTAATGTCGGTTTTATTGTTTGCCAGATGGGATAATTTCCTAGAGGGCCCCCACTCACGAATTTATTTTCTTAGGATAAACGTGAGTTATAAATTATTCAAATTTTTTTTGGGTGCCACAAGGAAATATTTTAGTAAACAATGGAAACACGGATTTAAATGGTGACAATTTAGGAATGAATGGGGTCAGATTATTTTTTGAGAGGGTGCTGACCTGCATGGATTTGTTTGTCTTAAATCTTTTTTCACAACTCAATATTGAACATCGTTGCAAAAGAATAAAGTATAATCCCACTTTTTTCATTATTTTCAGATGAAAGTAATGGTTACAGAAAAATTCCTATCCCTCGGAATTCAACGAGAAAGTGGCAGAAATTGTGTTTACTTGTTGTTAGCGCATGCGATTTAAATAAAAGTTGTATAAGACGTAAACAGTTTTATAAAACGAATCGGTAAAGTTACGATAATGAACAGTTTTTTTTCAGATGATAGACGATGAGAGTTCAGGGCATCTCTGCAATTTTTTAGGCTTTGTTAAAAAAATTATAATATCCTGTTAAAATTGCTGCCTGTCTACCCTTCCGTCTGTCCGTCTACCCTTGCAAGTTTTCTCAGTATCTCTAAAAGCTAGAATCACCAAACCGCAAAAGTGGTGATCTCCTAAAAGTCTCACTGTGAAATAAAATTCCAAAGTGTTTTATATGAGTTCTATGAAAGGATGGCCCCCTTTAATATCTTTTTTTCAACAAGGGCAGTCAAGTGGGGTGTTATAAATAATGTTATAGATAATTTCTCCAGCCACTCTTGATCCATGTGGCTGGCAATCGAATCTTACCTCAGAAACACCTTGAAAGATTCTTCCCAATCGAGAAGAGGAAAAGAGCTGGGTTTGATTTTTTTTCTTAAAACGTTATAATTCGTACAGTCAAAACTGTAAATGTATTCAAAATTCATTAATCCGGGTTGGGTCCTCGATGGTGTAGGGTCCTCTAACAGATTCCGGTCTGTGTGGCCTTGGCAGTTCTTTCCCCATTGCTTCTTGCGACGCTGTTTTCGGAGGGCCCACACTTGGTCGCGGAAACGGGCTTTCTCCTCCGGTGTGACGCTGACCCATACTGGACACAGCAGCTCCCCCAGTTGGTGCCAAAACTTTGCATGTTGACCTCCTCTGCGTGGCTACGAGGGGAGTTTGGTGGTTTCTCGCTTCTGCCCAACTGTAGGCTGTTGCTTCTGCTGCTGCCAAGTCTTATATTCTTCTAATAGAGGTTCCGCCGGAAGCACGATGTCTGAGGGGGGCCTGACGGTTGTCTGCAGAATTGGTGCGTGGCGGGCTTCTGGGCGAATCGGAGCAGCGTAGGGAGCCTCAAAACGCTCCTTCGTTTCTCTGCTGAAGGGAGCCTGCGAATATACAGAGTGCTTAACTAGAAGAATTGAGGGCCTCGAGGATGGAGGCGCATGGGCTTGTTGACGCCGCAAACCATCGACCAGAGCTGGGGAGTGCCAAGAAGCCGATGTAACGAAAAGATACCCAGGACCAGGCGTAAGCCAAGGAGTCCTATTCGCTGGTGGGGCCAGCGGTGAACGGCGGCCGATCATAACCGGCTAGGCGTAAGCCGAGGAGCCGATGCAATGACGCTATCGCAGCTACACACAGCAGATGGGCCAGGCGTAAGCCGAGGAAGCCAGTATGGTTGAGGTTAATTGTAGCCAGGATAAAGCCGAGGCGCCAACTGTCGTTTTCCCTTGCTGGGAAAACACGTAGAGCGATTGCTCCACTCCTTGTGATTTTATACACGTAAAGTACTAACGCTGTCGATCAGGGCTATTGATATTTTTCCTGATCGATCAGAATTCCAAATTTCTTTTGACCGTGTATTTTATCCAATCAGTTTTCTTTTAACGAGCAGAGTTCAGTACTCCATGCCGGTTAAAATGCTGAACTTGCATTTCTTCTTCTTAGCCATACAGCTTCCCTCGGGCCTTCGCTTCTTGCAAATAGCGCCTCCAACTGTCTCAGTCCATTGACAACGTCCTCCAATTCCAAAATCCGAGCAGCAATGAACTGACTTCATCAACCGAGTCAAACCAGCATTTCCTCGGTTTTCTCACTAGCCTCCGGCCTTCAGTGTTCTCAACGAATACCTTTTTGGGTATCCGTTGTTCATCCATCCGACTCATGTGACCAGCCCATTGCAGCTTCTGCAGTCTTACAACCGTTGTCAATCGTTGAGACCTCTGGTTCTTTAAAAATTTCATAGAGCTCATGGTTGTATTGAATTTGGCGTTAGTCCCCGTCTAGCTTTGCCCCGATTATTCGCCTCAGGATCCATTACGGATACTTGGGTTAGAATCCATGTTTCACACACATAGCATAACACAGGTCTTATCACAGAATTGTATACTTGGAGCTTTGTTTTCCTGTGTATGCAGCTGGTCTTCAAGATCGTCAATAGTGAATAAAATATTTTATTTGCAAGCTGTATTTTTCGGCGTATTTCGTCTCTTTCATTGCCCGTTTTCGTTATTTTGGTGCCTAAATATACAAATCCGCTAATATTTCCGATACTGTTTTCGCCAAGTGTGATATTTTGTGTATTTGAGGTATTTTTCCTCGACTACCTAATGAGCTTTGTTTTATATTCATTGATTTGTAGCCTTACTAGTTTTGCTTCGCTGTCGAGTTTCAGGAAAAGTTCGTCGGCAGTTGTTAATGACCGTGACAGAATGTTGATGTCATCCGCATAGGCTACTACTTGGCTCAACTTGAATAGTAATGTACCTCGTGTAACGACAGGTAGCTTCCTTATGACGTACTCCAGAGCCAAATTGAATTGCATTTGATTCAATCCAATTTTCTTTATTGAACAGAGTTCAATAATTCTAGTCAGATGAAATACTGAACTTGCATTTTTTTCAATTCAATTATCTTCATTGAACAGAGTTCAATAATTCTAGTCAGGTGAAATACTGAACTTGCATTTTGTTCAATTCAATTTTCTTTCTCCATAGATTTACTAACAATAGTCCACTAAACGCTTGCGGGGATCAAGTTTCAACTGCATATCATCGTAGCTGTGTGTCTAAATGCATGGTTTTGTTTTTATTCTGGAATGCAAACAATCATCCGCTTACGCGTTTGTGATGATCAAATTTCCAACAGCATATCATCGCGGCTGTGTATCTAAATGCATGGTGTGTTACTTCTATAAGCCCCGTTCTTGGCTCTGTGGGTCTTTCCTGACCTTAAATTGCATCGCTATGATGTGCATTAGGTGTCCTTTCACTTTTGATACGATGCTCTTGGAGGTATTTGCTTGTTGTTATGTTTGAACGCTTGTTGTTTAGTTAATTTGGCTTATAATTAGATTTGTTTCTCTACACAGTATTTGATACTAATATACACTGTGACAACGAAGTATCTGGAAATTGTAATTTAAATTCCCCAGATAAATTATATTTCAATAAAATGTATTTTGTAAAATTGGTAGGACTGTCCTAAATTACTATGTCAAATATGAGCGCGATCTGTCAACCAGTTTGTTTACAGCAGCTGCTTTAGTCGGTAAACCTCAGTAGTGCGTTGCGATTTTTGAGATTTTGTGATTTTTTTATTGTGATTGAATTTGTAGCCAAAAATGCAATAAATTCCATCGATCAACTACCGTATTCACTATAAGCAGATTTGGCTGGATTTTGATGATTTTTGATATCTTGCGTGTTATTTGCAATTTCCGGGTACTTTTTTGTCTCAAACTCGCTGAAGGAGCTGAAGGCCATCCCAAAAAGTGCTTTTGAAAAGTGTTTCGAGAACTGAAAAAATCGTTGGCGTAAGCGGAGTGCATCTGATGGAGATTGCTTTGAAGGCGACAAAATAAATATTGATGAATAATTAAATATTTTGCATTTCATTCGCAATTTGCGGGTTTTTTTTATAAATATTTATAAATTGCATTCATTTATTATTATTTGTATCTATTTTTCTATGAGGCTTTTGATAGTGCCTATAAAGACAATTAGTTTGTATAGTGTAATTGGTTTGTATCTATCCTTCTGTGCGGTTTTTCATAGTGCCTATTAGTATAATGAATTTTAAATTGTAATTGTTTTATTTTTCTATGCGGTTTTTGATAGTATCAGTGCCTATTAATAGTATGAACTTTTAAAATATGTACGTACAAATTTATGGCAGTAAGTTCTTCTTTGTAGCAATACAGCCCCTCTCGGGCCTTCGCTTAGAGACAGTTAGAGTATCTCATTTTCATGACCGTATTGATTTTTTCGGAAGTTGGTTTGGTCAGTACCATGCTCCCGGTGTGCTTGCTCAGCTATGATATGATCTGATTAAATCAGTACATATCACCACTAAGTGAACACTCGTAGTCTGTCCGAAAAATCCCCTGAACTAAATCACGTTGTTCCCAACGAGATTTGAACCTGGGACCTTCGGCTTATGCGTCTCATGCTCAAACCATTAGACCACACAGACTATCTGGCAGTAAGTTACTGATAATATTAATGTTACCATATCAGTTTTTTATGGGTTTATTTGGACTTTAATCCAACTGACTAAAAGGTTTTTCTTGTTTACTTACATCGTTGATATAACGATTCAGCTGCTACGTAACAGGGGTATCAAGTGAAAGATCTTGGACAAATATTTTTAGATCAAATGTTATTTGCTACGATGTGCTCAGAGGAAGAAAAGAATATGAAACAAGTTGAGTAAGCAGGAGAGTGCTCCTAACAGAATGGTTATATTGCATTTTAGGGTTCAAAACAAGTTTTCTGATGTCATGAATCGATATCTTGAATTATTCATTCAATATTTCTATAAGAAATCCTTCAAATGTATTCAAAAGATGCAGAGTTTCTTTCATAGACACATAAAAGCTGCAGCTTCGTTCAAGCTTACAAAATTTTTCTGAATGTTCAGCCAGTTGAATAGATTAAATAAATACAATTCCTTAGATTTATGAAAATCCAAAATAAGTACCAACCATCAACGCTTGTTATTATTATTTTAATTCCATAAAATTAAAATGGCTACAACTCACTTCCGTTTAAAAGTTAAATTCTTCAAAATCTGGCTGATTAATTTGCACGCCCCGACCGAAGAAAAGGATGAAGAAACGAAGGGAACGTTCTACAATCAAGTGTCGACTATTCGACTCGTTGCCTACAAACGACACAAAATCAATTCTGGGTGATTTCAATGCTAAGGTTAGCAATGAGATATCTCATCGGAGAACGACAGGAGGATATAGCCTCTACGATGAAACAAATGACAACGGCGTGCGCCTGATCGACTTTGCATGTAGCAGAAATCTAGTCATACATTTGACTAGCTTCCCACATTGACGCATTCGTTAAGTGACCTGTATATTATCGGATGGCAGTACACAAAACCAGATCGATCATGCTCTGATACAACATCGTTGGGCCTGGAGCATACTGTACGTCCGTACATACCGAGAAGCCAATTGTAACGCAGATCATTATTTGATCAAATTAAGCTATCAACGTCGCATGTCAAAGGCATATTCAGCAAAGACCAGCCCGTGACATCAAAAAGCTCCAACAGCGTCTGTGGCCAAAAATTTTATGGAGATCCTTGACAATCAGCTGCCTCTCATCTTTTCAGATATGCTAAACACAAGCAACGAGCTCTGGATCGAAGTGAAAGCAGCGATTAAAACTATGGAAGAACACACAATTGGACGTCAAGCCTGGTGCAAGAGAATTAATCGGTTTGATGATAAGTGCCAGAATGCGTCAGATAAAAATAACTAGGCGTGCAAAGAATACGTAGGTAGGAAAACCAGAATGAAGAGAGAACACTAGCAAAATCTCAGAAGAGTAGCGAATAAGATAATTTGAATTGAGAAAAGAAAATACCATGATGACCAGTTGAGAAGTATAGATGTAAGTTTAGCGAGCAACAACACAAGAGAAGCATACAAAGTAGTGAAAAGCCTGAAACGTGGTTATCAGCCCAAAACCACGCTTTGTCGTGATGACAGTGGCAATCTTATCACTGATGAAACCAAGATTAAGGACAGATAGGTATGATATTTCAAGGACCTCCTTAATTTCCCACACAGCTTGAGATCATCGGAGTCTAAAGATGTTTGTGGAGAGCTTCCATTGACTCGACCAACTATGGATGAAATTGGTTCCATAATCAAAACCTAAAAGAATGATAAAGCGCCAGTTATCGATGAGATTCCAGTGGAGCTCATCAGATGTGGTAGAAGCAGTGTTCATAAAGCTATTACAAAGTCATCCAGCACATTTGCCAACAAAAACATATGCTATCTACAAAAAAGGTGACAAGCAACAGTGCGAAAATTATAGAGGCATATTACTACTTTGTACGGTGTACAAAATATTTTCAAAAATACGCCAACAGTATTATTGGGGAGTATCAAGGTGGTTTTAGAGCAGGTAGATCGACAACAGACCAATTGTTCACTGTCAAGTGGGTACTTGAAAAATGCTGGGAGTTCAACAAAGGCAAGCACCAAATTTTCGCTGACTTTAAGCAAACATACGACAGCATTGATTCTAACGTACTGTACCAAATATTGCTTTACTTTGACATCCCAGCCAAATGAGTCCATCTTACTACAATGACATTGACGATGATGAACTCCGATGCCTGCACCAATAACCAACTCAACGATGCCTTTGACACAAATATTTGACTAAAGCACGGAGATGGGCTGGCCCCATTGTCCTATTCGGCTCTGGGGTACGTCATAAGGAAGCTACCTGTCGATACAAGAGGTACGTTATGATACAAGTTGAGCCAAGTAGTAGCCTATGTGGATGACATCAAGATTTTGTCACGGTCACTAACAACCACCAAAGAACTCTGCCTGAAACTTGACAGTTAAGCGAAATCAGTAGCGGTACAGGTCAATGAAAATAAAACAAAGCTCATGACGCAGTCGAAAAAAAGTACCTCAAATACACAAAATATCATACTTGGCGAATAAAGTATCAAAAATGTTAGCAAAATTGTGTATTTAGGCGTCAAAATAATGAAAACGTATGATGACAGAGACAAATTGTGCCGAAGAATACAACTCGCAAATCAAATATTTCATTCAGTATTAACGATCTTGAAGATCAGCTGCATACACAGGAAAACAAAGCTCCAAGTATACAAATCTGTGATAAGATCTGTGTTATGCTATGTGTGTGGTACATGGACCCTAACCG
This sequence comes from Odontomyia ornata, assembly GCA_963969285.1. Taxonomy (NCBI): domain Eukaryota; kingdom Metazoa; phylum Arthropoda; class Insecta; order Diptera; family Stratiomyidae; genus Odontomyia; species Odontomyia ornata. Next base: position 36,675 of record CAXAJY010000195.1, read on the forward strand.
AAGCATCCGCAAATATATTGAACGCCTTTGAGCGACGGGTCCTGAGACGAATAATCAGAGCGAAGCTAGACGGGGACCAATGGCGAATTCGATACAACCATGAGCTGTATAAAATTTTTGACGAACCGTATGTCTCAAAGATTGTTACGGCTGCGGAAGCTGCAATGAGCTGGACACATGAGCGTATGGACGAACAACATATACCCAGAAAGGTATTCGTTAGGAGAACTGAAGGCCGGAGACCAGTGGGGAAACCGCGGGAATACTGGTCTGACTCGGTCGACCAAGAGAGCTCATCGCTGGTCGTATTTCGGAATTGGAGGACGTGGTAAATGAACCGAGATAGTCGGAGGGGTGATTTGCAGGAAGCGAATGCCCAGGAGGAGCTGTAGTGCTAAAAAGAAGAAGAAGAAGAAGAATATATAAGTAGGGTGTGCCAGTTTTTATGTCGATTTGTAGGCATTGAATAACTGAAAAAAGCAAACGATTTCTGTACATATAGTATTTTTTGTTCAGTTTGGTTCGTTGCAATTTATTTGGACTATGTTTTTGAATACAACATCAATCAAGTGGCCGCCTTTATTGGCCGAAGCCCTTTTTGCTACATTTTCCATTACTAGTATAGCAATATATTCGGCACGAATGTTTATTTTGACCTCGTCAATTATATGAAGCATGCTGGCATGCGTTTTGCTTTTCAGGCAACATCGCAAAAAGATTTCGACTCCTTCCAGACGTCCAGGGGTTTTTCGTTACAGAAACTGAACTGTTTTGTTTGTAACGTGGCGTGTTTTACCATTTTGTTGAAACCAGTAAGCGTCAAGACGGTATTCATGAATTTGCGGGCAGACATAATGAGGCAACATCCACCAATATTATTATTCTTTGAAAAAAAAAGAGTCCAATGATAGTTTTTAGCGAAAACGCTAACCCAAACAGAAAATTTTGGTTCATGCAATGGCATTTCAAGGATCTCGTGTGCATTCTCAATGTTGCTTACCAACGCTTCCAGAAAGTGAAAAATTTGGCTCGTCGTTCATCAAAGTATGCTTCCAAAAATCATGTTTAGTATCAACAATTCGTGCTACTATTTGGCCGTATTTCAAGCGAGGTGGATCGTTTGTTGGCAATATTCTTTGTTTTAATTGCATCTTATATGGAAACAACTGTGAATCCTTTGAAATTTGAGCAAAGATAAATTGTCTTTATTGACCGAGTCAAACCAGCGTTTTTCGGTTTTGCCACTCGTCTCTGCCCTCCAGCTCTCCCAACGAATATCTTTTTGGGTATCTCTTGTTCATCCATACGATTCACGTGGCCACGTGACTTCTACAGTCTCACAATTGTTGAGATCCCATTGATTCCCTTCTGGCTTCGATCTGATTGTTCACCTCAAGGGAAAGGCCCAAACTATATATTTGTAAAACTAGATCATATATAAGTCTGTGTGGTCTAGTGGTTAGAGCATGAACGCATAAGCTGAAGGTCCCAGGTTCAACTCTCGTTGGGAGCAATGTGTTAGTTCAGGGAATTTTTCGGACAGACTACAAGTGTTCACTCAGTGGTGATATGTACTGATTTAATTAGATCATATCATAGCTGAGCAGACACACGGGAGCATGGTACTGACCAAACCAACTTCCAAAAAAATCAATACGGTCATGAAAATGAGATACTCTAACTACTCTAACTAACTGGTACAAAGAAGAAGAAGACATCATATATAAAGGGAAAAATAAAATTTTCATAGGAAATTCTGGCAAACATCTATACATCTACAGTGCGAAATATGGGGAAAGACGTTGAATACTGATTATGCCGGTGGTTTTCAAGCTCGTCAAAACAGAATAAAATATTTTAATTGCAAGTTCTATTCTTTGGCGTCTTTCTCTCTTGCATTACCGGTTCTCATTATTTTGGCACCAAATACTCATTTTGCCCACATTTTCGATATTGTTTAGTCCCACTAGTTTTGCTTCGCTTTCGAGTTTCTGGAAAGGTTTTTCGGCAATTTTTCATAGCAGTAACAAAATGTTGATATCATCCGCAATGGCTACCACTTTGCTCAACTCGTATAATAACTAACCTCGTGTAACTTTAGGTAGCTTTCTTATCATATATTCTGGAGCCAAATTAAATAGCAATGGGGCTAGTCTATCTCTCTGCTTTAGTCCAATATTTGTGTCAAAGGCATCTGTAAGTTGGTTATTGATGTGGACTTGGGAGGTCATCGACGTCATTGTCATTTTTGTACGATGGACTTATTTGGCTGGGATACCAAAGTACATTACGTTACGATCAATCCTGTCGATGCTTGCTTCAACTCAACTAAAATTCGGTGTACGTCTATGTAGAACTTGCAGCGTTTTTCAAGTGGTTGCTTGACTGTAAACAATTGGTCTATAGTCGATTTACCTGCTTTAAAAGCACCTTGCTACTTCCTAATAATACTGATGGCGTATGATCTGATTTCATTTTCTAAGATCTTTGAAAATATTTTGTACGCCGCACAAAGGAGTGATATGCTTCCATAGTTTTCGCACTGTAGCTTGTCACCTTTTTTGTGCATAGGAAATATAACTGACTGGCTCCACTCGTTCGTCATATGTTCTTGCTGCCAAACGAGCTGGATGATTTTGTGGATCGCTTTCGGAATACCGCAGGCAGCACATGTAATAAGTTTGGCTAGAGTTTCATTGACATCTGACGCTTTATTATTCTTTTGGGTATTGATGGTAGAACAAACTGTACCCTAAGTAGGTTAGGAAAATAAAAGCTTTCCAGGAATATCTACAGGCTGGAACTGCGTAGATGATTGCGAAATTACTGAAATATAATACATGTCTTACTTAATCCTATTTTTATCGACGGTACCGTCGCCGATATCATCAAGCCAGAGCGTAATTTCAGGCTAATAACCTCATTTCATGCTTTTCACTACTTATTATGCTTGCCTAGTGTTGTTGCTCACTAGACTTACATCGATGCTTCTCATAATGTTTTCCGATTGTTTTGATTTTCTTACCTAAATATTGTTTGTTCGTCTGTTTCTTTTTATCGAACGCTTTCAGGATCTCATCATCGAACCAATAATATATTTTTCGCAGGGATTGATGTCCAATTTTTTGTTCTGCCATGGTCTTAATTGTCATTTTCTCTTCCAGCAACAACACTTTGTTTGCTCTCAGTGAGGTGTCTCATAGGATGGGAGCCAGCTGGTTGTTGAGGGTCTCCGTGAAGTTTTTTGCCACAGATGTCGTTTGGAGCTGGTAGATGTCAAATTTTTGTGGGGAACTGATTTTTTCCAGATACGCCTTGATATTCCACATCAATAGATTAATTTGATCAAGTAATGATCTTAGTTACAATTGGCTCCTTGCTATGTACGGAGAAAAGGTATATTTGAGGCCCAACGTTTTTGAATCAGATCATAATCGATCTAATTTTATGTGTTACGATCTGATGGTCCCCAGATTATTTCATGTATGTGTAGATGTGGGAAGCAAGCTGAACATACGACTAAATTTTCTTCTAAATGTGAAGTCGTTGCCATTGGTTTTGTCATGGGGGCTATATCTTTCATTCATTCCCCGATTAAATAGTTTATTGCCAACCTTTGCGTTCAGATTACACAGAATTATTTTTGTATCATTTGAAGACAAGGAAAAGAGTCGAACAGCCTTCAAGGTGATTGTTGAACATTTCTTCTTTTTCTTTTTCCTATTCGTTTGTTTGAAGGCATTTATATTTATCAGCCAAATTTTCAAGGATTACACTTTTATACAGATCACACATCATATTCATCAACTGCCATAGAATCAATAATGTTTGCTTTGAACTCCCTCTCATTTGTCGGTAGGTTGTCTACATTTAAATTTCGCTTCCATTCCAGTTCATTTCCTTGACTACCAGTACGTTTAATTAATGTGTACTGACTTGTTGCAAGAGATCCTTAACAGTGTCAGGGTTATTCAGTGATCTAACACTCTACGATCCAATGTCACAGTAATTTTTTCGTTTGCGGGGGCCATTTAAAGCTCTGTTGCAGGTTACGAAAAAAAAGTTGGGGTTTCCAGGGACAGGGAACTAGCTCGTCGCCAGACCCCCATGTCGAAATTAGTATCAGGATATGGTTGCCTGCCACAAATTTATCCTCGCATTAATTTTCATTTTTGCGACAAACAATTACATGTGGGTATTACTTTTAACCGACCAACATAGGAAAGAAGGCGAGGAATTTCATTGGCATATTTTTTTTCATGGTTTTGAACTGGCTTTGAAAAATCTCACTGAGTTTGAGTGTCTGTACGTCTGTTCATCTATCAGTCTCTCCGTCCATTCGCCAATCTGTGTGTCACCGCAGGTACTGCATTATATATTTGCAAAGTGAAGGCTCTTTAAAGTTCAAACAAGTTGGGTAAATAGAGCTACACTCATATCAGAAAAGTTTTATACCTACTCAACGCACGATACGCGGACACCAATAATGAACAACCTCAAGAAAAACTTTAACGATATCTACAACGATTACATGCGAGTACACACTTTAGAAGAAAAAACATTACTACACTATTTTAACCTGCTGCTAATTTATTGCAATATCACGAACAACCATAGACTGACTGAAATATTGAAGATATATTTAATATTTATTTCATCTCGAAATTTGGAGAAGATCCAATCAAAAGTCTAGTCTCTGGTTTGATGGAAAGCCCGAATGGTAGAAAACCCGTACATTGTTTTTATTGTTCTTGGAGAACTCTCAAATGGCTATTACTTCTGTGAATGCGGTTAACACTATTGAAACTTTCAGACTATATGGACTTTTCCTTAGATTGCTTAAATTTAAACTGAAGGCACCCATATGAATTCACTGGGAAAAATGTTATACTTACAAATTCGACTATTAACAAAGATGAGTAAATTTCAACTTCTTAGGGATGTGTTATTGTTGTACTCATGAGACCCTACCACCATAATTTTCTCACCTTTAAAATGCATGTTTTCATCAAGAGTTAACAGCCTGTACTTTCAATGCTGAAGATGGAGAGAATTAACTTAAATTTACTTGATAATCAGATTTTACTTTAAACTGCCAGGATTTCGTTTTTCGGTTACTAATACCACTGGATCAACAGGTTCTCAAAGATGCCAACAAGCCTGTAGTGTCTGAATCGATTGAAAGCGTGTATTGCTCAATAGCCATGTATTGTTGTTGTTTTAACACCGAAAATTAAAACCAATCTGAAATGTTCACTGTTGATAAGCCTTATGTGTATCCACGTGGCTGTTAAAATTTTATTGGATTTAAGGGTCCACTCACGATTTTATACAAGAAAATGTAAAATCGATAGATCATACCATTGCTAACAAAGTCTAGCGAATTTCTAATTCTCGGGTATTTGTCTTTGTTGATCTCATAAAGACCTACCTCCATGATGTTTTCCAAATTTTGCGGTCCACAGGTATCCAATCGCAAGGGAGGGGGGACATAATTTATTCACCTTCCCCCGCTTTCCCGGCCTACCCCGTCATCTATATTGCAATTTTAATGACTGATAATAAAAGATCTGATCAATACCTTTAATTTGATACCCTACTCTAATATCTTTGGGGTAAAGAAAATTGTTAATGGTTCACATCCTTATATGGGGAGGCCCCATTAAAAACCTTTAACTTTTTTTGACTACGGAACTTTTATTAACCAGAAACTTCTGAGCTGTTCACAAAATTTGATGACCGCAGCTTCCTCAGTTCCTGAGAAGACGGACGGTCAGGCACCGATTCTAATAGGGTATTGTAAAAAAGTTTTTTTTTTACAAAACCATTAAAACTAAACCTGGCAGAGAAAAGGAAACCGTTCAAAATGCCCTAAAAAGGATGAGATAAAGATTATAGAATAAGAACCAAATCATTATCTCCGTTTTGGAAAAGTATCAATTTTAGCTAAAACGGGGAAAAGTGACTTAGCTAAGATTCTATAATTTTTATTTTATCCTTTCTAAGGCATTTTGAAGTCGATTTTCTTTTTTTCCTAAAAGTTTTTTTTATTCATATGTTAATGTAAATCATGAATTATAATGACTGATGCTGAGGGTCGTTTCAGTGTACATGACATCAACTCATTTTGCATAAACCAACGTCCAGGATGTTCATCGTTATTCATTTGTATCCTTTTCCATTGTGTAAGGACAAACAAAGGATTCAGTCTTGCTTAAGACTAGTAATAATTTGTTTCCTTGTTTGAAAGATGGAGGCTTATTATTGTCACAAATGAGTTTCGTTTTTAAGGATACGTCCCTGCATCCTTGCAGACATCTTAATAGCTGATGATGAGGGTTTTTTCTCTTCGGAAAAAATATTCTTAGCTTCAATCTCTTTGATTAAGGAGGATAAGGAAAAATTTGCTTTTACGATGTAAGTTTTGCTGGTGACATTGTTTTGGACAATCAGTTGAGAGAATGAATGATTTAAAAGAAAGTTTCAAGAGGGCTTTGATTTTATGATAATTTTCAGGGGAACCTGCTGGCTTCATTTTCATTAGCTTCATTTGGATGTGATTGTTTAAAAATATTGTATGTTAAAACAATGCAAAGTCAATCCTTAGTGAGTTGGTAATCAATTGAATCTGAATAATTTGAATTATCTAGCAGTACGTAAAGACAATTTAAGTGAGGAATAAATCTTACAGCTTGAACAAACAAAAAATTTTGAGCAGGTAGCTATAGAAGTTTTGAAAAATATCAGTCTGAAAATTAATGCTGATTAAAAGAAGGTTAATAGTAATGGGGCTGCATTGGACTTGCTATTTTATTTATGAATATGTACTTGCATTTTAATTTTTTTCTTCCAGTTTTGATGTAGACTTTCAATAATTACTTATAAATTCGTTATTAGTATTGGCAACTCTCCTAATGAACTTTTGTTGAATTGGCGAGAACATTGTCTCATTTGCGTCAGTTCTAATTTCACTCTTATTCAATCTCAGTCTATTGTCTCTCCAGAAGAGATTGGTTTTCTACTCATAAATCTGGCGATAAGACCTGCATGTCTAATCATTGTGAAACAACTCTTCTTTTTAACTTCGAACTCATAATGAATCAAATATTTGAACAACCCAAGACAAGCAAAAAAGTAGTGAAAAGCCTGAAACGTGGTTATCGCCTCGAACTACGCTCTGTCTTGATGACATCGGCAAAATCATCGCTGATGAAACCAAAATTAAAGAAAAATAGGCACCATATTTCAAGAATCTCCTTAATCCTCTGTACAGTTCCACAACATCGGAGACTATAAACGTTGGCGGAGAGTTTTTATTGGCCCTACCAACTTTAGATGAAGTGTGTTCCATTATCAAAGCCCAAACGATTAATAAAGCGGTGGGTATCGATAAGATTCCAATGGAGCTCAGCAAATATGGTGGTAGCAGTGTTCATAAAGCTATTCATAAAGTCATCCAGCACATTTGCAAAGAATGGCATATGCTGAAAGAATATTATATTCCCTATCCAGGGTTTACAAAATATTTTCAAAGATCTTAGAAAATGAAATTGGATCATATGTCAACAGTATTATTGGGGAATATCAAGGTGGCTTGAGAGCAGGTAGGTCGACAATGGACCAATTGTTCACGTTCAAGCAGGTCCTTGAAAAATAATCGGAGTTCAACATAGACAATGTCATCGAGAACCTCCCAAGTCCACATCAATAACCAACTCACTGATGTTTTTGACACAAATATCGGACTAAAACAGGCTCTAGAGTACGTCATAAGGAAGCTACCTGTCGATACACGAGGTACATTACTGTACAAGTCGAGCCAAGTTGTAGCCTATGCGGATGACATCAACATTTTGCCACGTTCATTAACAACTGTGAAAGAACTCTTCCTGAAACTCGACAGTGAAGAAAAACTAGTAGGGCTACAAATCAATGAAAATAAAACAAAGCTCATGAGCCAGACGAAGAAAAATACCTCAAATACCCAAAATATCACACTTGTCGAATACAGTATCGAAAATGTTAGCAAATTTGCGTATTTAGGCGCCAAAATAACAAAAACCAGCAATGAAAGAGACGAAATACGCCGAAAAAAACAGCTCGCAAATCAAATATTTTATTCAGTATTCGTTCAGAGAACTGAAGGCCGGAGACTAGTGGGGGAGCCAAAGAAATGCTAGTCTGACACGGTTGATGAAGACAGTTCATCACTGCTTGGATTTCGAAATTGGAGGGCGCAGTCAATGGACCGAGACAGTTGAAAGCGCTGTTTGCAGGAAGCGAAGGCCCGAGAGGGGCTATAGTGCTTAGAAGGAGAAGGACGTAATATAATCTAACTGAAAGAGAAAAAGGTTGCCACTTATCAATGCACTGCAACAGCTTCCACCCTTCAAAATATGATCTTATATACTTTACTATTATTTGCAAAATAATGTTCCATTAGAAAAACCTATAAAAAGCTATTTCAAAAAATTTCCACAAACTTTGTATATACATATCGTTTACATAAACTAATTTTCATGGCAATTTAGGTGCAGCGAAAAATTTTGGTAACAGTGCCATAAAATTTTGTGCAATAAGTAAATGAATTATTCGAGTTCTTAAAATGATTAATTCTATTGAGTAACAAATAATTAAAAATTAAAGGTTTACTCTTACCGTTACTATTATTTAACAAAATCGATAATACTAATATCAGTTTTTAGTGATTATGATTGGTGAACCTCCTTAGGAGCTATCTAAGCTAATAAATTCTAAGTCGAACCGCTGACAACTTTTTTTTGAAACTTGGAATGTTAGACCATTGAACAGGCCAAGTGCACTTCAATAACTTCTGGATGAAACAACGAAATATAAAATCAACGTTCTCGCAAAGCAGGAAACCAGATGATATGGTGTAGGCATATTTAATATGCAAACGTATACCGTGTTTAAAAGTGGATAACTGCAAGGGAGCCATGAGTTTGGAGTGTCTTTCATTGTTGACAATATACTTAATCAAATTACCACTGCCTTCAAGCCCGTTAACGAAAGGCTCAGTTCGATTTGAATCAAGACCAAATTCTTTAATGTCTGGCAGGTCAACTGTCACGCACCTACAGAAAGAATTTCCCAACAGCGTGGAGCGCCCCGTCGATGCATTGTCGCCAACTGACTTTAAAATTGTTTTAGGTGACTTCAACGCGAAAATCGGCCGAGAAACGGCGCAAAGAGGAACAACCATAGGATACAGCCTTCATGCAGAGACCAGTGACAACGGACAATGGCTGATAGATTTCGTTACTAGTAAAGGCTTTACAGTGAGCTCCACACGCTTTCCACATCGAGGCATCCATATGAGAACGTGGGTACCCCCAGACGGTCACACATTCAACGAGATCGACCACGTTCTCATACAAAAACGATTGCCTACCAGCATTTTCGACACACACTCGTTACCTCATAAGGGTCAAATTCCGATGCCTCATCTACAAGAGCTGCAAACAAAGAGCATCAGTTATTCCAAAGTACCAGATACACAAGCTAAATGATAGCATAGTAACGTCCACATACATGTCAGTGCTGGAAAATTGCATCAACACTGCCCGGCAGGTGGAAGAAAGTAATGATGATATCAAAACGATGTGGAAGACAGTAAGAGATGCAGTAACAGAAGCAGCCGAGGAGTTCTTGGGGCAACAGCCAAAGAAAAGTGAGAACGACTGATATGACGAAAAATGCAAGGAAGCGATTAGAAAAAGAAACCATGCGCACAAAGAATACATCCAGCGACAAACTTGGGCCAAAGAAGAAAAATATAAAATCCTTCGACGTCAAGCTAACAAAATGTGCCAAAGAAAGAAATAATTAAACATCAGTACCAAGATTCAACAGAGAAATGAAAAGATGACTCTACATGAAGTTGGATCGGCGTATGCCTCTGTTGAACAACTGAGGGACGGCTTCAATAAACAAACAAGTATTTGCAAAAGTGTACAAGGAGCAATCATAGGCAAGCCAATTGAAATTGAAAACAGATGCCTGCAATATTTCCAGAAGCTATTCACAGCGTCCCCAACAACAACTGAAGCGATGAACATTCCAGAAGTAAGGCAAGAGGTTCCTGTCTCAACACCAACCAGAGACGAAGTGTAGGTAGCAGTATGAGACCTCAAGAAAAATAAAGCTTCTGGAGTAGATGGAATAGCAGCAGAATTGCTCCAGAGTGGGGGACTCCAGCTAAATAACCTTCTGCGTCGATAAATATGTAGAATATGGTCAGCGAAGTAGTTACCAGAGGACTGACAGAAAAGTATTATGTATTATATACACAAAAAAAGGGTTACAATTTAAGGTGTGAAAATTATAGGGCGCCACTCTACTGTGTACGTCTTTAAGAGTGCTCTCCAAAATCATAGAAAGGAAATTAAAACCTTGCCATGTCATTATTATACGAGAGGATCAGAAACGATTTCGAAGTTGCCGGTCTACAATAGATCGAATATTGTCCGTAAAGCAGGTGCTTAAAAAGTGCTGGGAATATAATATGGATGTGCACCAATTCTTTGTAAACTTCAAGCAAGTATACGATAAAATATTGCTTGATTTTGGCATTTCAACAAAACACGTCCACATGGTTAATGTCACGATGTTAAACACAGAGCCCCACGTCAAGGTATACGGTGAACTGATGGACAGCTTCGTTATGGAATCAGGCTTAAATAAGAGGATGAGCTTCTCCCAATGCTCTTTGATATATGATTGGAGCATGTCATTAGGAAAGGATCAGCTGAAACTTCAGGTACAATAATCTTCAAGTCCACACAATTGGTAGTATATGATGACGTTAATATAATGCCACGTTCAATCTTAGAGGCCAAAGGAGTATTTCTGAGTCTAGAATATGAAACAAACTAAATTGACCTACGAGTCAATGAAATGAAAACTAAATTCATGACTCAAACGAGGAAGAAAACTCCAGTTCAACAAAGTCACAGTAGACGACTATAACTTTGAAATTATGGATAACTTCATCTATCTTGGAGCCGGTCTGAAGAGAAAAGGACTGCAACGAAAGCCTATTACTCCGTATTTCCTATTCTAAGGTCCAGAATTATAAACAGGAAAAATGAGCTTGGCATATACATATAATACACTAGTCAAACTTATGCTTTTATATGAAAGTGAAACATGGTCTCTCACAAGCGAATCTGAAAAGGTAGTGGACGTATTTGAACGCAAAGTGCTCCGGAAAATCTACGGCCCAGTGAAAAAAGGAACAGAGTGGAAACTACGGTACAACGACGAGTTGTGTGTACTTTTTGACGATCAACCTACTTCCTCTTGCATAAAGTAACGTGAATTGGAATTGGCGGGCCATATAGAAAGAGTGAAAAAAACCGGCCATCCGAAAGAATATTAACAGTTAGAGCACAAGATAGACGTCCAGCGGGAAGAACAAGGAATCGATGGGAAGACACGATAGAAACTAACATCAGATATTTGCAAACAATTGGCGGACAAGGTCGCGGAACTTTGACGATTGGAAGAGATAAATCCTGGAGGCCAAGGCCTGGCTTGGGCTTTCACGCCATAGATGGTGATGATGAATCAGAAGTTTTATTAAAACTTTGACACTGTTCGTTAGTGCTCAAAATTTTATCTTTTTTGCTTTAACGGTATCTCAAACATTCACACCTCAAGCAGAACAAGAGTACGTGTTTCCAACGATCGTATCAAGGGTTTTTCCATCAGAAGATGCACCGAAAAAGTTGTGATATACATTGAGGCAAAGACGAGTTTTTATTATGTCCGTTGATATTTGTTCTAGAACAGTTTGCGATGCAATCGGTTCATTTTCAATATCTTACTTCACCGCAGTATTACTGAATCATTTTGTATATAAACTTTTTACTAGAGCTGCACAGCTGATATTTGTTTCCCTTTTACAAATTTTTCCGAAACTCGAAGCCAGAAGAAATGACTCAAATCACTTACTTGAATTTAGTTGTAAAATTTTTTTGTTGCTTTGTTTCACCGCGCGTCGTCCCATCATGTCTACCATGTAGGATGGACTCTTTCTGAAGATTGAATTACTCGTAAGTACTGTGGACTGGTTGCATCTGGTATTGAATGCTAAGATCGCAGCACAGCAGTGCCATTGGTAACCACATCTTGCAGAAAAATTAAAACGCTTCCCTGCCACAGCTTTTGTGACAACGTTATTAAATAATTCCACTATATTACTTTGGACATCATGAATAAGGCTCCGTGATTACTGCACCAAGTAATAAACAGCCTTTAAAATATGTAGCAACAATCTTAATGTTAAAAGTCTGGAAGAAAGTTCTGCTCACTTGTAGCTCGTTTCCAAAAGTATGGTCCACATTTTCGGTGATCACCAAACACCAAATATGTACCACTTATTAAATTGCAACTTTCCGCGTAAGTTCATAATTTTCGATTTTATATCTTATTGCTGCATTCATCGCTGATCTAAGATGGTCTTAGTTATTATTTATGATTCTCCTAAGATGCAGAAGAAACACTGTGGAGGAAATACTGTGTTGGCAGTTGTTCCGGAGTAAAAGGTTCTTGCACTCAATTTTTTCCCAGCAAGTCCTCGATAAGGCCGAGCTTGAAGAATTTTATTATAAGTGGAAGAATCTCCATCCACAAACATTCGAGGAAAAGATTCATCCACCTTGATGTACTGAAGTTTTGAAACCTTTAAAATTATATCAGATTCCATGCTCGTGGAGCTTCCATATTGATTCTTGAAGCATATATTGTTTGGACTGTGTTTGTAATTATTCTTAACTCTCTTACAAATCAAGCATAGTTTGTTTTTGATTTCCATCAAAAAAATTTCTTTGGAAAAAATCAATGCTCACCACTAATCCAAAAAGTGCCGATCTTTTTGACCAATGCCGTTCCATGCTCATTGATATTTCATTCTGGTCCTGTATGATCCGTTTCTTGTTGGGCAGCCATTAAGATGACATTGACCACAATTGTAAACCGTTGTCTGAATTTTCCTGAAGGTTTTTTCAAGTATGAAAGGAAGCTCCATTTTTAAAAATAGATCATCTACGCATTTATATCCTATGCCTAGGAGTATAGAAGTATTTATGATGATATTGTTATCACTATTAGGCTTTGCTGTCTTTAGATCAAAATATGAGCAATCGTTTACACATTTCAATTTTAATCTGGATTCCAGTCCATTTCTTAATTTACATACCAATTTAATAAATGAAAATGAGCATTTAAATCGTAGAAGTGGTGGGGAGTCTCTTCGCTTTGCTCAAAAAAGTGCTGGAAATCTTTGGAGTATCACTGATAACTTTTTCATTGGTAATGCTAGCACCATTAGGAATGTTTTTGATTGTGGGTACAGCAATACCCGAAAGTACCTTCATAGCTGATTGCTCCCCCCTGAAGCTGAATAATCAGAGCAAGAAATACTACCACGGAGTCCACGTAGTGTAATGGTTAAAGTGCTTGCTGCATATGCCGAGGTTTTCTGGTTTAAATAGCGCTGGTGATAACTAGATTTGATTTGAGTGATTCCTAGGATGGACTGTATGCATTATTGGTCGGTTGCTTATTTCTTTAAAAGTTTTTTATTAAACTTTTTAGTACCACTAGCATTTCTAGTGGTTAATGCAAAATGTATTCAGCAATACAAAAGATTCTTTTGCATCTAATAACTGGATATTGATGGTCAAATTAAAAATCAACCAATGAATAATACACATATCTTTTTAAAATCAGAAAACTTAATTTCTACGAGTCTGGGAAGAATTTTCTACTTAAAATGAATTTGCCATATATGAAACGGGTTTAAAAAGTTTGATTACCCAAAAAGCTATCCAATGAGCTCATTTATACTCGTAAATTTTAGTGTGAACCTTGTTTTGTTATGTTTCTCGCAGTAGATAAAGAGAGTACACATAGTTTTCCAATTTATGTATTTGCAAATAGTTTTAATTTATCTGTAGAGCAGATTTTACGAGACCAAATGGATTGCAATCTATGCGCGAAACTCCTTCATAAAGTAAAAAATAAGACAGGTTGATTGACAAAAATAAGATTTTTGTTCAATAATTTGAAGCTGAATTATCATGTTGAAAAAATTACCTTTCGCTCGATAAGTTTGCCCTTCGAATTTTCTTGCTGATTTTCGCGGAGGACTTTATATAATTTTTTTTAGTTTCCCATTCTTAATAATTCATTGTGGAACAAAGAATGACTATTAATAGCTCAAATAAAGTGTATTTCTTTACAGGTGGAAAATTTTAAATTGCAATAAAATAAAAAAAAAAAGTCTCCATTATCCACGAAATCGCTTTTATCTATTTTAGAGATAGTATTTTTTTGTCGTTAATATTTAAAGATGATTTCTGGCATGTAGCCGCCGTGACTGGAGCGTATGTGGCGTAATTTGGAGGATCAATTTTCACACACTCTTTGCAGTAAATCACGCTGTATCTTGTCAATAATGCATCGAATGTTGGCTTTCATGTGCTCAACTGCTTCAGGTTATTTGACTTTACATATGTTTTTTAGTAAATATGTGTTTCAGTAAATTAAATTTATCGCACACTGTGGGGCATGTGTTGGCATCCTGCTGAAACGACATGTCAACAACATTAATGCCTTCCAATAAAGGCACCAAAAAGTTAATGATCAAATCTCTGTACCGCTTCGCGTTGACTGTAACACTGTGGCCATAATTGTTTTTGAAAACAAATGGGCCAATCATTCTACCGGCCTCTACAGCCAAACGGTGACTTTTCTGGATGTTGTGGCGTTTCGACAACTGTTTGTGATATTATTGCTCCAAACGTGACAATTCGGTTTGTTGACAAAGCTATTTAACCAACAGCGTGCTTCACCACTAAACAAAATTTCAAAATGAATTGAACTATGTTTTTTAAAATAAATTTGCAAACGTTGCTGTGGCGTGAGTCTATTTACGAAGAATTACTAAACAGAACCAACCTCAAAACAACTTAGAACCTTGACATCGGCTGTCATCGCAAACAGTATTGCAATTCCAGAATGTCCATTTAGGAAGTAATAGCACCTGAAATCGATAAATAAACAAGTAAATTTAATTTTTCAATCAAAGAGCGCTATTTATTATAATATAACAATCCAAATACTAGTATTTCGGAGACTAGTTGCCTTCTTCACCAGTCGAAATACAGTTTATATTTTCACTGATGAAGACAACTAGTCTTCGAAATACTAGTATTTGGATTAGTAAATAAATTTTGATAAAAGGTGCTTTTTAATTGGAAAAGTATAAATATTTCTTTATTTATTGATTTGAGTATTGCTATTTTTTAGTTCTCCGCCTCTAAAAAACACTCTGTACGAACTATTGTAGCAGTTTAATCATATTTCCTCATATTTAGCCAGTATTTCAATTTCTCATGGAAGAGAACAAAAAACGTAAAACAAAACATGAAACAATCAAAGGATGTGGAGGCTATGTGCTCAATGCTTGCCGATTACAGGTAGCAAAACTGACTTTGAATTCGTAGGGAAATTATGGCTACAGTTTTTCTAATTTTTCTAGCAGAACGTTGCAAAAATTACTCATATTTTACTTTTGGTAAGTTGAAAGTTGCTCTCCTGTGAGGTGTTGGAAGCTTCGGAAAGGCTAAAGTAGAGTATAATATCGGGGTTTATCATTGAAAAGTTTTTGACTGCGTTTTAAACAGGAAATTTGAATCAATGGCTGGAAGATTGTGCTTGAGCACAGTCTTCTTCTTTTTCGTAGCGTCTCCAACTGTCTCGGCCCATTGACCGAGTCCTCTAATTTTGAAATTTGATATCCGTCATTCATCCATATGATTCATGTGATCAGCCCATTGCAGCTTCCACAGTTTTACAATCGTTGAGACCACTGGCTCGTCAAAAACTTCATATAGCTCATGGTTGTATTGAATTCACCATTGGTTCGCGTCTAGCTTTGCTCCGATTATTCGCCTCAGGACCCGTCTTTCAAAGGCGTTCAATACGTTTGTGGATCCTTGAGTTAGGGTTCATGTTTCGTACCCATAGCATAGCACAGGTCTAATCACAAATTGGTATACTTGGCACTTTGTTTTCCTGTGTATGCGACTGGTTTTCAAGATCGTCATACCTGAATAAAATATTTTATTTGCAAGCTGTATTCTTCGGCGTATTTCGTCTTTTTTGTTAGCGGTGCTCGTTATTTTGGTAGAAAATATACAAATTTGCCCAAATTTTTTTATCGTATTCATCAAGTGTGTTATCTTGGGCATTTTCGATATTTTTTTGACTGCATTTTGAGCTTTCTTTTATTCTCATTAATTTGTAGCGATGCTTGTTTTGCTTCGCTATCGAGATTCAGGAAAACTTCTTTCCTAGTGGTTAACAACCGTGACAAAATATTGATGATATCCGCATAGGCTACCACTTGGCTTGACTTGTATAATAACGTGCTTCTTGTATCGACAGGTAGCTGGAGGCATCCGAATATGCAGGCCTTTAAGGGGATAGTTCGTTGATTCTTCTCAAGACTTCACCTCCCTAACCGATGAGAGGTCGGCTTAGATTTTCTTTGGGAAACCACAGACGAACCGAATGAAGAATAGTCAATTATTTTGTTTATTTGATATCCACAGGCCAATTCTCTTGCTCTCGAAAAGCCGTTGACTTCTTTGAGTTATCTTAAGTGTCTAAAGAACGTGTTGGGGGTTATAACTTTATATAGTTGTAGAATGGGTTAGGCAGGCAGTACTAAATTAAGTCAGGCACTAAATTAGGTCAGGTACTAAATTAGGTCAATTAGAGGGGTATCAGGTTTTTGCTGTTTGGATTGTGGAATGTCCGTTTGTTCTGTTGCATCCTGTTCTCGTTTTCGTTGGAGAGTGTAGTCTGCAACTGAGAAAATTTCTTCGGAATTTTCAATCGGAGTCTTTTTGTGTATAAAAGATTGTAAGTGCTCTTTATATCTTGTCGTTAGCTTCCTTGTTGTCTTTCCTCTGTATACCATGTCGTAGTCCTTGCATGTCAGTTTGTATATGCCGCTGTTCTCGTATACTGATGTGTCATTCAGTTTCTTTCCAATGTTGTTGCTAGTTTTGAATACAGTTTGCAATTTGTGTTTGTTAAGGAAGTGTAATGAATCGCCCTACGCCACTGGCGACCACTACTAGTGCACCTTGCTGCTATGTGGCTTTCCATCTCGTGTCAGTTGTGACGGCTTCCCATCCCACGTCAGTTTTATCGTGGAATGCCAAAAGTCGAGTTGACACAGCCACATGGCGGGTGTGTCTCGGAAAAACGAAAAATGGAGTTTAATTAACGGGCAAACGTTTTTATAGTCAAGGAAATAGCCACCTGAAAAAGTGCTACGCCAGATTTGCATACAAAATAAAGGAAGCAGATGAAAGTTTTCGAGGGCGAAATTTTGACGTGTTATCCCAAAGCAGGAAGCGTACAAGTAAGTTCGATAAAAGTGCATCACGCGTTCAGTTTTTTATTCATTTCGCAATTGTTTAGTTTCTTTGTCCATTCGGGCAAAGGTCAAACGAGAGCAAAGGCCAAACGCTTGGCGTTAGTTACGGTACCGGTAGGTAAGAGAGAAATCAAGGTTATGATTTTCTCCTAGGGAATTAATTGCAGGTGGTGCAGCCCAAAATCCGGCGATAAATCACTGCAAATGAATTTCAATGACCGCCAACAGCATGCAGTGTGGTAATCGTCAGCAATAGAGGCTAAACCTGAAAATCTCGTTAAAGGTTTTTTTTCAACCAGAATCCCAAAACGCAGCTAATGCAAATGATTAAAACAGAAACTACTGCAAACAATTCAGCGACGAAGTCATCTGATGCCCAATAACATGTTTACCAAACAACTCAGGAAGGTTACAATGTTACCCCAGGAGATAGTGTTAATACGTCAACTAATATAATTGAGAGTTCGCATGGAATCAGTTCAGAAATGAGACACATGTGGCAAGCTTTATATTGTAGTGCATCGCTTGAAAATTCATAAGGCGACACATGATTAATGCAAGTGCGACATCTGCGGGCAAACATTTACTGCTGCTTATACTTTAAAAGAACATAAGAGAAAACTTATTTATCCAAAACTTTTCAAATTCAAAGAATGCGGAAGATCCTTTCCTAATTCATATTATATGATAAGACATATAAAAACTCATAGGGAGCTAGACTATGACAGTAATTTAACGGATACACCCCAAGTCATTGCCGTCCAAGAGCATCCTCCTCCTTCTGTCTACTTATCTATGAACTAGCTCTCCTATTGCCTTAACGCCATTACTTTTTAAATGATAGATGTAGTAGCGGCAAAGCTGGCACTAAAAATTAAATGATTTCAGTACAACGCACTCTTGCCAGTATGTAGAATATAAAAAAATCCTAAGACGTAAGATTAAACTAAGATATAATGTATTTTCCTTTTAAAATGTATCTTGAAGTTACATTCCCTTGTTAAGAAATATATATATATATATATATATATATATATATATATATATATATATATATATATATATATATATATATATATATGTATATATATTTTCGTTATACAAGTATCAAGATATTGAAATTTAATTGTTCTTGAATATTGTTTTTTTATCATCGAAAAAAATAGGTTCAAATGAAAACAGGGCCAATGCCTAACTGGTGGCATAACGTTTGAAAATAAATTTTATAAATACAATATATCAAATACATAGACGAGTAGTAGCAAATTTTTAAGAATCATACTCAATTGTGTGTTTTAAATATCGTTCTCGAACTACGGATTGCAACGAAGTTATATATATATATATATATATATATATATATATATATATATATATATATATAAATATATATAATTTTCTTTATTAGAATGTATGCGGTACAGAGGCCTTATAATATAGTAGGTGTTCTGACAAAGTCATTTCACCATCGTTTGAACATTAGTTAAAACTATGCAACTATGCATTATCGTATTTCTATGTGATTATTACAATTAGCTAGAGGAAAATTTAGGCAAAAACCTCTACTGAACTTATACTAGCTTAAGATAACTTAACTTTCTACTTATAACTAGCTAAAATCTATGAGGCTAGGTTACGGCCAAAAGATAGGTGGTAGCAACTGCTGATTTTCAATTCGCCAGGGCATGTATTAGCGGATTGGGCGAGTCTTTTGCTTTCGCGATTAATTTGCGAGCTTACGAATTGGACTAACGCCAGCAAGGCTGTGTAGCTTTTCAGAAGAGAAGTAAAACGGTTTATTAAGTACCATTTTCAGGTATCTATTTTGGGTAATCTGAAGCTTTGTTACTAGATATTTAGCACATTGGATCCAGGTAGGTGAGCCGTATAGGATGATTGATTGGATTGCCATTTTGACGATGAGGACTTTGTTTCTGGTGTTGAGACGTGAATTACGATTACGAAGCTATCGTAATCCTATTATTGTTGTAATTTATCATTTAATCTTCGCGTTTACGAATATATTTCACGAAATAAATAATAAGTCCTGCTAAGCGGTAGACTCAAATGTTGTATATATCTGCTTTTGTTAAATATCGAAAGTTTTATTGAAATTATAAGATTACACACGTTCCATTTGATAAACGAAATAGTATACTATTGTCAGTAAAGGATATTGAAAAGTTATAGTAGAGTTCGTAGTTCAAATTCAAAAATAATGGAATATATAGCTCGTTGGTCTTTAAGTAATAAAATAGCATGAATTGCTAATCAAAAAAAACGACTTTCCTTTCCAGCGGTCCTCCTTTTTCAGAGGCAGTGGAAGTGCATGGTAAGTATGCCGGGAAGAGGGTAGGGTTTTGAAAAATCCGTGCATGGCCGGTTTTGCGGTACCTTAGTTTGCCTTGCCTTTTTACTAGCGTAGAGTTCTCCGGGATTGAATTAACGTAGTGTATTTTTCGGTACCGCGTCGCTAAAATCCGGGAACGCGAAATTGAATTTAGGTTTTTGGAATTGACTGGAATAATGAAGAAATACGAAATAAAGTCAAGTAGGTTTCCCTTCCGTATATTTGCATTGTTGACACGTTTGAAACGGGCATTTAATGGTGGCTGAAATACGTAATTGAGCGTAATCCACTTAAAGACCTGCGACCGAAATCATCTCCGATCTAGCTGGCCGACAAGCAGCCACCGCGAAATGGATTACGGGTGCACTGACTGGTTGACCGGTCGGTATCCTTCGTTAACACGACTCAGACTTCACGTTCAGAACCGATAAGAGGTCGATTCCAACTCATTCGTACGAATTTATAGACGGAAAATTATTACAGAAGTTTGATAATTTGTATGGTTCTTTGCCTACACGTGTTAACAAAATCCACTGTTGGTCGTTCTTTTGCATTTCAGTCAGTTGGCGTTCCTGTTTTTGTTTCTACTGTTTGACAAGTTTATCACTTTCTTGTTATTTGTATCCATTATTACTACGCATTGTGTAAATGCTGTTTAGTTGGAGTCATGGGAATGAAGTGTATTCTCTACACCATTGACGTTTCACGGTTAGGTCAATATACAAAGTTAAGTTGTCCGTTTGTTTCTTTTTCTATAGTGATATTTATCATCGAGTATGTTTCATTCATATGGGTAAGTACAAGAAATTCATCTCGTTTATTTTCTTGTGAATCAATAATGCTGAAATAGTCATCCACATACGAGGGTCATTCAACAAGTACTTAGCCTCGCTGCCCGATGGCGCTGCTATTACAAAAGAGTTTTACCATCGTGCAGTACATTCAACAAAACTAATGAAGGGAATTGACTAAAACGTTGACAGTAGGCTACTAAAAGAATGTACTGCACGATGGTAAAACTCTTTTGTAATGGCAGAGCCAACGGGGGTGAGGCTAAGTACTTGTTGAATGACCCTCGTATTGTCTGTAAAATATTACATTGAACCTTTTGACAATTTTGGGTATAAAGACTTCTTCCAAAGACTGCAAGAATATTTCTGACATTATTCAGGAAATTGGATGCCCTATACCCAGACCGTCCTTGGCAACATATGTGTTATTATTGAACATAAAATAGTTCTGCTTGATTGTGGTCTTTATGAGATTGAGTAGTTGATCTTTGAACTGTCTGCTGTAATTGAATGAAATTTTTTCTTTTAACATGGTCAGTGTTTTATCGACGGGTATAGACGTATAGAGGTTGATGATGTCTAGTGATAGAAGTCGACAAGTGTCAGTCAGGTTTAAAGAGGTGGTAGTGTTCACTAGATAACGGCTGTTCTTTAATGTATATTTCTCGTCAAGGTGCTTGAAATCAATCATTATCGTTACCAAGTACCATTGCTAATTGGTATGCAAGAGCTGGGGGGTAATTGACGACAGACTGGGTAGGGATATTGGATTTGTGTAGTGGTGCTAAGTAGTAAGAGGAATGATTAGTGGGTATTGGAAAACGGCAGCACGTAAGTCTGTTTTGAATTTGTTAGTTTGACCTTTGCTTACGAGTGTATATCCGTTGGCATTAATTAAGTCTACTCGTTTTTGTACGTAGTCCGTTGTTTTCAGGATCACCGTTGTATATTCTTTGCTACCTTTCTCACTGTGAGTATGTTATGCGTCGGTTTTTTTCTGAATGTGTCTTAATATGGTCTTCGTGGATATTCATTTCGCTTATGCTAGCGCATATTTTTTTAGGTATATCTACTGCGTTTTTTTTTTGCATGTATCTGTCGCTCCTGCGGCAGTTTTTTAATGGCTAGTTGAGTGCTGATTACTTTGTTGCGCTTTGTATTATATAAAATTTGTTTTCGTCCCTCATCTGACAGCTCCATTTCTTGTGTTGTCAAAGGCATATCTGATAGATTTATAGTCCATGAATTGAAGGCTCTGTTCGCTGGCGGGGTCATTGTGTTTTGCTTTTTCATCAATTATCAAGTTTTTTTTGTCTCACGTCATTGTAGAATTGTAGAGAGTTTTCAGTTTTTATAATGTTAGTATGTATGTATAATGTTAGTCCTTTTGTATGTACAGTGTTTTTATTTCATTTTTAATGCGAAGTTGTGTGTTGTGTGGTGATATTTGCTTTATCACGATTTTTACCAATGTTGCTGTTATGTTGTTTTTTAAACACAGTTTGTTAAACCATATTTTTGCTATGGTTCGATGAAGTCTAAGAGGGAGGTTGTTGAATGATCGCAACAACTTTGCCTGGCTGGCAGTTTTGTAGTCAATTATTTTGTTTATTTGATATCCCCAGACCAAAGGACAATTTAGTCTTTTAGACACTAAAGACAACTCAAAGAAGTCGAAACGCATCTGCTCACACAACAAAGCAAGGGCCGACGGCTTTTCAAGAATGAATGAAACTACAACCAAACCATATCATTCTACCGGAAGAGATACTATTAGTTGCTGGATATCAAGCGCATTGCATAAAAGTGGTTGTTTTGGCGCGGAAACTGAGTTCTGCAGACCGAAATAAGAACAGGATGATTCCTCAAAAAACCAGCCACACCAGCTGTTGTTGAGGAATTTGGGATTATTCGATATATTCAATTGTTGTAGAATATAATTGAATTAGGGTAAACTGGGAAACTGGGAAACTGGGAAAATGACCACGTTTTGGATGCTGTGAACAATACTTTGCAAGTGGTTCTTTATCCATAAATCAAAGGTATTTATAATAATTTTTTCTACAATCATCATTAAATTATTTCAATTGCAATCAAGTTCATTAACCCAAAATGTGCAAGCCAGCAATAATCGAAAATATGGAATTTTGATTGATCGCATAATTATGCAACGTAGTATTTAAGTTAAGAATGTTGACTCTAAAGAATTACAAGATGGCATTTACATCAATTAAGAATATTGAACTATGGGCAATACGTTACAAAAATAATAAAATTGAAAATTGTGCTGGCTTGCATCTTAAGTTAATAGGAATAATTCGGACGTATGTAATTTATTTTGCTGTACTTTGTTCAGGAACTGAACATGTTGGGCAGGCGCGAGTGATGATGCTGTTGAATCTGTCCCTAAGTGAGATAGCAGTTCCAGGATGGTCTACGGTTTGTCCTGTAGATTTCCTTATTCGTAGAAGGCACGTTTGGCATCTTCTTTTTAATAAGTTACCAATTAGTAGTAATAGCAGAGTAACAAGTATTTTGGCACCGTGTGTTCCTTAATTTTCTGCAGTGTGCTTACAGGTTCCTGAAGATTTAAAACCTCGTTCGTGAAAACCTGCTGAGATAATTTGGTGATCGGTTCAGAGGTTGCAGATGCTGGCTGTTGTGTGATCGTGTTAAACTTTTCAGGTGGAGTCCCTTTCATGAAGGAACTTAAAACAGTTATTTCCTTGTTAAGTGATGACCAAATCGTGACATCTTTGGTTTCTATAATACAGTTTGTTGCTGTGCGTATTATTCCTACATCTGTCAATACGATTTCCTGTCGTTGGCCATTGCAGATTAAGTGTGCGGGAACTGGCGGATCAGCAAAAAAAAAGCCATGTGTTCTTCATCCTAAGCTTCTTCCACAATGTACGTTCGCTGCTTGTACTAAATGTGGGGCACATGATTCGGTGGTGCCTGTTGTAGATCTCATCCAGGATGCAGTTAGTTTTTGTCATCATGTTGGTGGTCGTTCCAGGCGAGCATATCAGTAGCTCTTCCTCGGACTTGAGTGAAATAAACTTGACGATCAAAGTTTACTGCAATTGTGGGAGGCCCTGCACCAATCATGATGTAACGATGTGTATCTTGTTTATGTGGAACAGCCGTTATGTGGATGAGATCGTATCTGCTATTTCCAATTATCGTAAAATATCCATAAACTGAGGCTCCCTCCTTACTTCCTTTTAGGCATATTCACTTTCGAGGGCTCCGTAGAATTTCGAAAGCAAAACCAACTTTTTGTTTGGTATTTTGTATCATAGTGTTGATGGTATTTAGTGAAATGAAATTAAGAATGCTGAAATAGAATTAAGGATACTCTCGTGATAGTTTAGGCTTATATCGTCGTAATAATCCATTGCTGTAAGATATGTTGATAATACGTGAATGCTGAGCCTGTTGTGATCGATTTGTGCGTACCATCTTTTCATTTCATTGACTGCGCAGATTACTTTGTTCAATTTTTCCCCGAGATTCTTTAGTTTAATCATGGTCATATTATTCGACTGTGATATTTTCGTGTTTACGAGCATGCTTTGGTGATTCACAGTTTTGAAGATATTTTGCTGGTTTTCCTACAAGGTATCTATGTTGGTGTAGACTTCGTCGTTAACACCGAAAACAGCAGTGAGTAGCTTGCCAACTAAGCCTCTTTTTGGCGTGGGTTTCAAAAAAGCCTTGATTTCCCGGATATGGCTAAGTATTTCAAACTGTCTTGACTCCATATGTTGTACGAGTGCCTCACAGTGTGTTAACTCCGATAAATCTCTTGCCTGATAGCACATGTTCTTGACCTCCTTCAGGGTAGATATAACACTTTTCTCATCTTGTAGAGTTGTGTTTATGGGGAAATTCCGTTGCTCATCATGCAATGCTATGTGAGCTTAGGATTCTGCAGACCTTTGTGTTTGCTTCGGTGCACTATCCTCGGAGATGTCGACAGGAAGAAGACAGAGATTGATGATCGCGACCTTCTTGAATTCGTTTCTGCTGTATTTGATCGTAGCTTTTCGTACTTTACCATCTGTTCCTGGTTGTACTTCATGAATTCAGGCAAGGGGCCATTTGGTCGGTGGTATGTCTCTTTCTTTTATAAGGACTAATTCCCCAATTTTGATATTTTCCTCGTGCTTAGTCCATTTCGTGTGTCGTTGAAGAGTGTGCAAATATTCATTTGTCCATCTGTTCCAGAATGTTTGATGCATTGGAGTGAGCATCTGCCAACGTTCATATAGAGTTTTCTGTGATCTATCTGGTTCTGGTAGAGCTAGCAATGGGCGTCTAATCAAAAGGTGACCAGGTGCCAGAGCTCCCAAGTTATTTGGATCACTGGATAGGGGTGTAATCGGCCTTAAATTGAGACAGGCTTCTATTTGACAAAGTATCGTGGAGAATTCTTCAAAGGTTGGAACTATCTTGGCCTCGTCAAATACTCGTTTGATATGTCCTTTGACGGACTTCACTCCAGCTTCCCATAAGCCTCCAAAATGGGGCCTAGCAACAGGTATAAAATTCCAGGAGACTCCATCTTTAGCTATTATTCGTGCTAAATCGCTTGTGAATCTTTCAATGGCTTCTTGGACGTCTTTATCCATTTGATTGCTCGCTCCGACAAAGTTCGTTCCATTGTCACTAAAAATTTCCTGACAGAGCCCTCTTTGACTGATGAAACGCTTAAACGCCGCAAGAAAGGCTTCTGTCGACAGATCACTTACAAGCTCCAGGTGGATAGCTTTTGTCACCATACAGATAAACAGGGCGATGTATCCTTTGAGGATCGTTGATCCTCGTCCCTAAGACATTCTCGTACTAAAGGGTCTTGCATAGTCTACACCACCGTGTGAGAATGCACTTGATGGAGTGATGCGTACGGCGGGTAGGTTACTCATTACTTGCTCATTAGCTCTGTTTGCGAATTTACAGCAGGTTATGCGACGATGGATCTCATATCGGATAACCTTTTGATCGTTTACTACCCAGTATCTCATCCAAAGATAATTCTGAACGAGCCGAAGGCCTCCCTGATTGGTTTTTATGTGTGCCTCCCTAACAATCAGGTAAGTTATATGGTTGCATTGCGGTAGTAGAATGGGGAACTTCGCGTCCTGCGAAATGTTTGCGTTTCGGAGTCTTCCTCCAACTCGAAGGATTCCCATCTCGTCTATGAAAGGATTGAGTGATCGTTTTTTGGCGCTAGCTCCTTTATTTGCCTTTAAATCAGCTATGTCTTGAAAGAATTCTTGTCGCTGAATGATGGACATGATTTTGGGATATGCGCTTTAGAGCTCAATGGGTTGTAAGATGCCGATCCTCTGCTCATGACTTGGCTTTCTACAATTGTCGGCAAATCTGAGGCAGAGACTAGAGATTCCTGTCAATTTTTAGGGTTTTGTACTAAAATACAAAACCCTATTGCAATCACGACCTGTGTCCGTCTGTCCGTCCGTCCGTCCGTCCGTCCGTCTGTATGTCACGGCACTTTTTCTCCGAAACTATAGAGTCTACAGCCATGAAACTTTGTAGAAAGGTCAGAAGTGGTGACTTCTTGAAAGTTCAAGGGTGGAAAAATTTTTCAAAGGGGTTTAAGGGGGGTCTCCCCGTATAGGGAGGTGACCCCTAAAAAAAATTTTTTCACCATTGGTAGTCGAGTAGGGTGTCGTTGGAAAGGTCTCAATGAGATCTTTTCAAAACACGTCTTAAAATTGCCTTCTGTGTACCGAGGGGGGCAGGGGAAGGGGAAATTTACGAACTTTTCGCGTACCCCACCCTCGCGATTGGAAACCTTCCATCCGAAAAATCTGAAAAAAATCATGAATGTAGGCCTTAATGAGTACAACAACAACAAATACATGAGAAGTCGAAATTCACTCAACTTTGTTAATAATAGTATGATTTATCGATTTTATGTTTTCTTAAATAAAATCTAAACGGTACCCTCAAATTCAATAAAATTTAGTAAACAGGTGACTATTTATAAGATTGATCTTTTCTGAAAGTTTCATAAAGATCGAATAGTATTTAATGAAGTTATAGTGATTTGAATTTTCCTGTATTACTATGGAACAATATGCCCTGTATTACTATGGAAACATATGGCTACCGAGCCATATGCGCTTTTTATCGATTTAGACACTACAGCTTTGCTAGGATTTGCATGAAAATTTCAGGAATGATAGGTATCATGAAAATGAGTACATACAATTGAAACAAGTCGAAGAGGCAGGAGAGAGCTCCTAGCAAAAGGGCTTTGTAACCATTCTAGGATTCGAAAAAATAGGCCATGAATCGATGATTACAGTACAGAGGAGTGGGCCCTGAAAAAATTTCATGAAAGCTAGCCGATATGAATATCAACTGAAAGAACTCTATGAGAGCTTTTCAAAACAGTTCTTAAACTGACAGTTTTTGCTTCAGTGGGGCACAGGGGGGGGGGAATACATGAAAAAGGTGTTTCTAAAAAATCTGGAAAAATTATCAAGGGAGATATCTATGGGTATAAGTAAAACAAATACCTCAGAAGTCTCAATTCTTTCAACTTTGTTAATAATAGTATGATCCTCGAATTTCACATTTTCTTAAATAAAATCGTCTTTGACATGTTTCTTGATTTTATTCGTTGCTGGTTACTGCATTTTGTAAGTTGAGTACAAAACCCTTCTGACATGAGCATAGGTCTGTCTACCCAACTTGTTGTATACTGGAGTAGCGTTCCAGAAGCTAAAATTCTTGTTTTGTTGTGCATGTTGATGCTATTTTAATAGGGGCTTCGATGTTAGCCGTTTGTAACAACCAACTGGGACCACTCCACCATAACTTATGGTTGTGTAATTCTTTTAGACTTATTCCTCTAGAAGCACAGTCTGCGGGATTTTCGTCTGATCTCACATGATTCCATTGCCACTTCCCACCATCTAAAGTCTGTACCTTGGAAACTCTGTTCGCGACATAGGTATCTAACGAAGATGGTTCCTTCTTCAGCCATGCCAGTGTTATCGTCGAATCACTCCAAGCAAAAATTGGTACGTTAGTCAAGCCCATAGTATTAGCTGTTTGATGCAGAAGATTTGAGAGAAGAGCAGCTGCGTTAAGCTCAACTTTTGGAAGTGATATTTTTGATTTCAGTATTGTAACTTTAGTTTTTGCGCAAAGTAAAGTCGTTCTGATAGCCCAAAAGTTATCGGTTGACTTGCTGTACACAACTGCGGCATAGGCAGCTTCCATGAAGCTCTATGTTGGCTTTAGAAGTGTAGTGAACTCATCGTGGTATCTTTATGTTTTCCAGGCCTGCTAAATTCGTTTCGAACCTATTCCCGTGCTTCACAATCTCTTCGGAAGGCTGACTGTCCTAATCCAGTCCAGTTTTCCAGACGTCTTGCATAAGTATTTTTGCTCGTATAGTGACTGGAGCCAGCCATTGTAGTGGTTCATAAATACTGGCAATGTTTGACAATAATCGTCGTTTTGTCAGCTTTCCACCTTTTTCAAATTTTGGAATCTTAAATTGAAATTCGTCTTTACTGGGATTCCAATGAACCCCTAATGTTTCAAGCGATGCATCTTCAGTTATTTGAAGTAGTCCCTTCTCTTTCGTATCTTCAGGGACAGCTGCCAATAGCTCTGGATAATTACTAGTCCATTTCTAAGGTTAAATCCACCCTGTTTCAGTAGGCATGTGATTTTCCTTTGTAGTTTTATTGCCTCCTCTTTGGAATCTGCTCCACTGAGCATGTCATCGACATTAAAATCGTTTAGAAGGGCTTTAGTCGCGTGTGGATACATGTGTCCCTCATCCTTTGCTAGCTGAATAAGACATCTTACAGCCAAAAAGGTGGCACATGCTGTGCCGTATGTAGCTGTCTTCATTGATACTCATTAACTGTTGTCGTCCCTCCAAAGGATTCGAGTTGTCGTCCCTCCAAAGGATTCCTTGATAGTCTCTATCTTGCTTTGCTAAAATGGTCTGCTGGAACATCTTCTCAATATCTGCGGTATAAACGTACTTATGTTTTCTCCACCTTAATAAGATTTGAGCTAGGTCTTGCTGTAACTTGGCACCAGTATAAAGCAGATCATTTAAGCTAGGACCTTCTGTGGAATTTGCTGATGCATCAAATACGACTCGGACTTTGGTCGTAGTGCTATCTTCTCTAAATACTGAATGGTGAGGTAAGTAAAAAGCATTTCGAGTATCTCCGCTGTAAGGAACAATTTTTTCCATGAGTCCGAGCTCAACATATTCCTCAAGAAACTTTTGGTACTCTTTTTTCAATTTTGGATCTCTTTCCAGTCTTTTCTCGACTTGCTTGTATGTTAATAAGGCTTTAATACGAGATTCTTCAAGTGGTTTTATGTTAATATCATCTTTGAATGGGTGCTGAACAGTATACCTTCCGTGATTATCTCTATCAAATGTTGCTCCAAAATGTTCTTCGCATCGAACTGCAGCGATTGAAGGCTCTCATTCGTGATCTTCATTGTCCATCTCAAAGAACTTTTCCACAGATTTATGGAATTCAGTCGTTGAGATGCAAGCTGTTATTTCTTTTGCACTTCTTTTAGCCTTGGACATAGTTTTAACTGGTAAAATCCAGCCAAGCTTTGTTTTTTGTGCTAATAATGGATCTGCTTTCCGTAAGACTTCTTCAATTATTTCTTCTAGCACCTCTGCTCCAAGTATGATATCAATTCGTCCCGGGGAGGCAAAATCAGGATCTGCTAGTCTCAGTTCTGGGATTTTACTAGACTTAGGTAAAATCACTCGATCTTCTGATAATATCGTTGTAAGTTTTGGTATGACTAATGCTTCGACTAGGAGGGTAAATGTCGATCGGAAGTGTGGTGCTATAGACATGTAGACTTGATTTCGTACAGTCGATGTTTCTGTTTCACCAATACCGGAGATCGTTGCAAAAATACTTTGCTTTTTTAGTCCTAGCCTCTTCGCTGCCTTTGAAGTAATGAAGGATGATTGGGAGCCTTGATCAATGAGGGCTCGTAGCAAGATTTGTTGTCCAGTACTCAATTGTACGTTTATTAAAACTGTTGGGAGCAGAACATTCACATTTACTTCCTTAGTATTCACTGCAGGAGCCGATGGCTGGCAAGATTCATTTGTGGCAATATTGGAGGTAATAGCTTTAATGTTTGGGAAATACAGAAGCGTGTGGTGTGGTTTATTGCACTCAAAGCATCTACATGAGCTTTTGCATATGATGCTTTTGGCGTGAGTGAGGTAATTCTTGCATAATTCACTCGACGATATGAATTTATGGCGATCTTCAGTGGAGAGTTCCTTAAACTTGCCGCAGCTATATATGAAATGCTGCTCCTTGCAAAATGTACAGGTTGGTTTTGTCATTGTAGTGAAAGCTCGTTTCTTGGTGTGCTGTTTGTGGGGCTGTGGTTTGATTGTTGTTAAGACTTCATGTCTTTCCAAAAGGAAATCGTAGAGCTGTTGAACTGATGGCACTTCCTTGTGGTTGCTGAAAGTGTCTTCGAACATGCGGATGCTTTCAGAGTCAAGCTTTTGCATCGCAGTACTATATGAATTATGATCGGATCCCACTGATCCGTGTTTAAAGACTCCTATGCTCTACTTTCTTTATGTCGAATATGCTATAAAGATATGCCATAGCCATCCTTTTGTTGTTTGAAAATCGCTGCTGTAATATCATGATCTCTGTATCGTAGTTTAATGCATCTAGTTGCAGATGCGAAACGGAATCTTTGGCTTCTGCTTCTAGGTTACTCAGGAGATATTGCATTTTTTTGTATTGGTGCCAGGTTGTAATTATCATGTATGACTGTCTTGAACAAGTCATAAAACTTCCTCCATTCCTTAAAATCACCATTAAACGTTGGAATGGCTATTACTGGTAGTCTTGGCATGTTGCTCGGTGGCCAATTATATTGGTAAGTAGTCGCCAGAATGGGTGCGGCTCGATTGTTCAAGGCAAACGTCGGGACGTTGTTGTCAGGAGCTATCATCGAAGGTGCGTTAGCTCCAGTAAATGTTGGTACTGGCATTGTAGCTTTAGATAGCATTCCGGTATGTTTCGAAGGTGGAACATAATGCGTCTGCGCTTCAGTGTAGGCAGATTTGGTTTTTTTGTACTGTTCTCTTGTAGCTTCGTACAAATGTTCAGTAAAGTAATGATGCGAGGGATCAAGTGTACATTTTAAGTCAGCGTGGTTTAATTCAAATTTGTTCCAAAGATCTTGAATAATTCCCAGTTTCGTGTCAAAGTATTGTGCATCCTTTCA
The DNA here is from genome assembly GCA_963969285.1 of Odontomyia ornata. Lineage (NCBI taxonomy): Eukaryota > Metazoa > Arthropoda > Insecta > Diptera > Stratiomyidae > Odontomyia > Odontomyia ornata. The sequence goes on from CAXAJY010000195.1 coordinate 67,600, forward strand.
AGAAGCACTGTCCTTTCTCAAATTGCCCTCCAGATTTTCTAGGGAGCCAGCTAAACGCTGTTGGTCTTCTAACAGTGAATTTTTATTCATCTTAATTAGTTTGATGGCAGGTGAGTGTTAATTTGTACAATGCTAATCCCCACAGATGCCCGTGCGCTGCAGTCAGAAACAATTAAATCAGAACCTGAGTGCTGCTAAGTCCTAGGCGTGTATGATGATGATTTCCAAGGATCACAGTCAGGAAAAAACCAGAACCTGAGTGTCAAATCCTAGGTGCACTGCGATGACGATGTCGAAGGATCGCAGTCAGGAACAATGAATTTGGGACCTGAGTGACGAGTCCTAGATGACCTTGCAGAAAGCGATGTCCAGGATTACACGCAGCAGCCAATAGGGCAAAGATTTTGTTGCAGTTAAGGACAATTGTGGGAACTTAAGTGCTACCAAAATCCGGCTCGACGGACCAATGTTTCGGCGCGGAAACTGAGTTCTGCAGACCGAAATAAGAACAGGATGATTCCTCAAAAAACCAGCCACACCCGCTGTTGTTGAGGAATTTGGGATTATTCGATATATTCAATTGTTGTAGAATATAATCGAATTAGGGTAAACTGGGAAACTGGGAAAATGACCACGTTTTGTATGCTGTGAACAATACTTTGCAAGTGATTCTTTATCCATAAATTAAAGGTGTTTATAATAATTTTTTCTACAATCATCATTAAATTATTTCAATTGCAATCAAGTTCATTAACCCAAAATGTGCAAGCCAGCAATAATCGAAAATATGGAATTTTGATTGATCGCATAATTATGCAACGTAGTATTTAAGTTAAGAATGTTGACCCTAAAGAATTACAAGATGGCATTTACATCAGTTAAGAATATTGAACTATGGGCAATACGTTACAAAAATAATAAAATTGAAAATTGTGCTGACTTGCATCTAAAGTTAATAGGAAGAATTTGGACGTATGTAATTTATTTTGCTGTACTTTGTTCAGGAACTGAACAGTGGTATAGAAGAGAGCTTTACAGCTACATCTACTGCTGCTGAAAAAATGTTATTTTTCATGTTATAAAGAAAGCAGCTGGATTGACTAAAACATAGTAAATATTCAATAAAGTTTACAAACGACCGACTATACCATGGCAAGAAAATATTCTTCTTCTTCGTAGCACTACAGGCCCCCTTGGGGCTTCGCTTCCTGCAAAAAGCGCCTCCAACTGTCTCGGTTTATTGACCGCGTCCTCCAACTTCGAAATCCTCGTCAACCGGGTCAAACCAGTATTTTCTCGGTTTCCCTCCTGATACTGTGTACATACACACTATAAGGCGTTTTGATGAACATTTTAGAAAAATTGATATGTTATCATAAACTGTCTTCGTCGACCGAGCCAGACCATCGTTTTCTTGGTTTCCTGACTGATCTCTGGCCTTCAGTTCTTCCAACGAATACCTTTTTGGGTATCCATTGTTCGTCTATACGATTCATGTGTCCAGCGCATTGCAGCTTCCCCAGTCAGGCAATCCTTGAGACCTTCGGTTCGTTAAAAAATTCAAACAGCTCACGGTTGTTTCAGATTTTACATTGGTCTCCGTCTAATTTTGCTCCGATTATTCGCCGCAGGACCCGTCCTTTCAAGGCGTTCAATATATTTGCAGATGCTTGGGTTAGGGTCCATGTTTCACACCCATAACATTTCACTGATCTTATCACAGATTTGTATACTTCGAGCTTTGTTTTCCTGTGCATCCAGCTGGCCTTCAAGGTTTTATTTGCGAGCTGTATTCTTCGGCGTATTTCATCTCTTTCATTACCGGTTCTCGTTAATTTGGCGCCTAAATACACAAATTCGCTCACATTTTCAATACTGTGTTCGCTACGTATGATATTATGTGTAAGAAAATATTGCATTGTCAGTTTTGTCTAAAAAATTAATATTAATTAAAAAAAATATTAATGATATTATTAGCTAACATTTGCTTTTAAGAAATAATATCTTAAATCATACGTAATTGTGTTTGTAAGTATTGGAAAATTGAAAAAAATTTATGAAACTTTGATTACCTACATTTTATCATCCCTACAGAGATGGAAGAAGGTTACTCAATCAAACGAACTCGCTTGAAGTGAAGTTCGATCGTAATTATATTACTCGTTTGAGACGACGGGGTTCTACCCAAAATACACTGATCATAATAATACCCCAAACAAAATTGTTTTCAATCAATTTCAAACGTTATGATGAAACACCATGAGTGATAGATTGGTTTGCTGGCGAAATAAATCGGTATAAAAGTCTAAAAGTGAAACTTTATCTATTGGGTTTCGTCCTTTGCCGATACTCAATTTATAAGCCCTTCGGATAGGATCCAATAACAAGTATGTTCAATAATTTCACTAAAACAAAAAAATTATTTTACCTAACCACGTTCGAAACTTATACGTGAACATACATAGAAAAAGTGAGCTAGAAAATATACGTTTAAAACTCATAACCTTTTTCCTATAGAAGTCTGTTAAAAATAGTTACCTTCCTTCTAATGGAAGTCGGTTAAAATAACGTAGCGTACGCTAATCTCAAGACTGGTTGCTAAAAATACACGAAACAAGCTGAAGAATACAAGGTTGTCATAACATCTATAATGCAAATCATTGAGTAATACTTTCATTCAGGCACAAGCGCTGTAGCAACTTGTAATCTCTGGCAAATCTGAAAGCCTTAGAATTCCTTAACCAGAAGCCTTCATTTGTGTTACGTTCATATTAGATGACTGAATTCCTGATGAACTAAGTAGTTGGAATGAAAATGTATCGATAAAATATAAATTAATTGAAGATATTCAAAAATGTTAGACACCTTTGAGAGTTTTCTGACTCGACTAATCAAAATTAGTCTTTTAAGAAATCTTATGATAATAATAATTTGTTATTTGAAATTAACAAAAATTCTTCATAAGCAAGCATTTCATGCTTTCAAATATAGTCTTTCATTCTAAAGAAACTAAGGTAGGCTCAAACAAACCCATTTTTCTACTATAAAAGCTTTTATTCAAAGGACTTACTAATACCTTTTACTTCAATTCTGAAATGTTTTGTTTCATTGATGCTTCCAGAAAATGGTTATTTTGTGGCTTTAAAATCCTTTAGCTCTTACTTACCTGAATATTTCACTTCTTTTATGGCGTCGAACTAGTTTACCTCACTAGATTTTCTTCATGAATAGAAAATGTAAAATCAAAAACTCATATCCCATCATAGAAATTAGGTCGGGAAAGTGCAATCAGCTAATGAAGTAGAAACTCGATTCACAACGGGAAAGGATGAAAATTTTTTATTTTATTTCAACCTAAGAAAGTATATTCAACAAACTGCCCACTCTGAAAAATGATTTTTCCTCTCCATTATATTTTATGAGTAGTTTACGAATACTCGTACACCAAAGCTGAAACACAAAGTAGCATCTGCTATAAACTATGAATGATTGAAATCCTGCCAAGATGAGATTTTTTCTACCTATTTTTCCTTGTTTCATCATGAATAAAAAGCCAGTGGACTTATGTTCGTTGTACCTAGCAAATTGCACATCCTGTTACAAACAAAATATCGTATAACGTTAACCACTTTTAGAGCTGAGTCAGTAGAGACGATTTCTTAAGATGTGACCTCCCTTTGCATGTTCTTTTCATTCTTTGCCTCAAATGAATCTTATTTTTCATTCCTTTAGTAACTAATTTGTCAGCCGCTTCTGCTTTGTCCTCCTATTTTCATTTATTTTGAATCACGGGGAGGCGATGGGAGTCTTTCCGGAAATATGCTGGAAAATAGGACTAATTCAGACTCTTTAATTTCATGCAATGCCCTTTAGATTGACCGTTATTGCAAACGCTTTTGGGTAGCCAATCGTCTAGAGTTAGAAACGTTAACTAACATAATTGTATCTTTTATTCTTAACATTACATTTATTCTACTGACTGTTACAATATGAACTACATTTTACAATAATTCTTGCTGCTATTGGTAAGCACTATTGCAATTTCAATATACCTATAACTTTTGTAATTGCAAGAATGTTGACCAATGAACTAGGTCTACCAGTAAACTGGAAGTTTATTCGCACTTGGAGTCAATTCAGTGATCGAGACATCGACAATTTATGTGAAACAGCTGATATATGATTTACATAATTTTTCGATCGTTTCATGATGTTTTGCATGGTTTTATTCAAGGTAATTTTAATTATCTCAGCTTCTAGATGTTGAATTACCAGAAATAACAATATCATAACAGCATCTTCATAGTTTTGTTTTTTGAAAATAACTTTACAACAATTAATATATATATATATATATATATATATATATATATATATATATATATATATATATATATATATATGTATATATGTATATATATATATATATATATATATATATATATATATATATATATATATATATATACATATATATATATATATATATATATATATATATATATATATATATATATATATATATATATATATATATATATACACAAAGTGCGTCAGCAAAGTCCGGAAAGAGCACACAGTTTATACTAATAATTTTTTTTTATTTAAAAACTAACATTTGCCATTAAAGTTATTATATCTTAATTGTAGGTATTGTCCTTAAATTTATAACTCAATGCAACCCTCGCTTTAATTTTCCACCTGAATTCACGAGCACGCCATCTTTAACTACTCTCGTTGTAAATTCATGACTGTTGCTTCAACAGCGATCTATACGGATGCCACATTAGGATGTCAGGACTTGTTAATAACCCGGGAAAAGCTGGATGTGACCCACAGCTTCGTTCTTTAGTGCACTCAGAAATAAGTCACAGTGGGCAATTCTTTTTGTTTTGGTAGCCCCGAACGACATTTATCACACCTTTATTACGTAGGAAGTGTACCTCAGGTCCTCTTTGCTGATTCGGCACACTTAGAACCCGAGATGGCTGCTATTTTTCTGAGCGAACTCCCAGAATCCTCCAAAATGAGGTCTTGAGCCCTTCAAACAACTTTCCTTGCTGGAATAGGAGAACCTTCCCCACAATTTCTACGGACGCATACTTCTGAACAATATCAGAAACTGTGGATACAATTTCTGTTTGCGACTGGCGATTATTAAACACTTTCAATAATCGCCACTCTTCGATTGTATTCTGCACTTGATTGCACTAACTTCGCCATGTAAAATTCTTGCACGAATGCACACACGTCTATTCAGTTGAAATGACAACAAATGACTGCTGTTGCTTAGATCCACTACGACGACAATTTATTGTGAAGTTTTGTTTTGGTCGAGCAGCCGGCTTAGCAAACTGCCCGAAAACCATCATAATGCTGATCCAATTCTAATTGTAAATTTAAAAATATAATTATTTAAATTTACTATTAAAATTTGGACACGGCAACTCTTTTATAACGCAGCTTATCTACAAATTGCATTGCCGCAATGCAATCTCCACTGGATGGATGAGGGGCTCATCAAAAACTGCCGTTGGGGCATGTACCGTGCGGTGGCTGTCCGCAACAAGTGAGCAGATCTGCTTGGGTGGATCGAGGAGATGAACGCTTTTAAAACATCGATCAATAGAAAATTATCATGCGCGTCGTTTCCGCTACCTGGTTGATAGCTTGCTGGTGGATTCAACTCTGAATTTTGCCATCCAAGTGATCATTCTACGCACTGGCAGTTGTCTCAAGTCTTCCACTCGCGCGAGTGGTTTCGCTTTTGCTTCACTTAACTTACAAGTCAGAGAATTTCCACCACAAGAAAACGTGTTCAGAGCTTAGTTCCGCGGAAGTTTTCCGCCAGCCATTATTTCCAATTCATATTTCACAAGTGTTGGACCTCCTGGTAAGTGCTCGAATCCGAGGCCGTGATTTAACCAAAGTTTTGTGAAATTAATGGTGAAAAATATTTTCCCACGTATCCACAGGAAAACGGTGTTCCATCGCATCTTGAAATGGTATCGCGCCCAAAAGCGCCCAGTGACATTAAAAGTTAATATTTCCAGAAAAGATTATTTGCAAGTGCATCCTTTCTGAACTTGAACTAATTTGTGGAATACGAACGAGACCCTTTTTATGAGAAACCAATATTATTTCCTAATAACACCTTTCCCATATTTCGATTTGCTAATGACTATTGTGGTAAATTCTTTTTGATGATTTTGGGGTTTAATTCAGAAATCTCCGGAAAACAATAGAATATGCATTAACCCCTGTCAATGATAAATGTCAAATTTTTTTTGCGATAGATCCTTTTAAATTAGAACGCGTATAATACAACATACTATTTCTTATCTTTTCGCTGGTGGTAGTGTTAGTTTTACGTAGGGATGTAGGGAAATACTTGGCCACTACAACATGTATAGATCTTGATCCGGTTGGGCGGGTGCGAGGGGGCACCATCACCAACCGGTTGTCCCACTCTTATTTGTGGGCCATGAACATCGTCGGGTAACGACGAGGTTACCCTCAGTCCGTCCGTTTTTACTTGTTCCACTTGTTCTCTGAACAAGTCACTTCCCCTCTATGTAGTTACCTACAATTTTTCGACTTCGGCCGCCTGTTTTTTAAGACGCAGGAATTCGTGAATGCGAAATTCTTTTGTAGTGCGTCCCCAGACAAGGGCATTCTCGGCGGATATCAACATCTTCCTCCGCCGAGGCAGCAGAACATCACCGTAGTCCTTCACAGACTTGTATACATACTCATATCACAACAGTACCTCGTGTATCGACAGGTATGACGTACTCCAGAGTCAAATTGAATAGCAATGAGGCCAGCCCATCTCCCTGCTTCAGTCTGATAATTGTGTCAAAGGCATCGGTGAGTTGGATATTGATGCGGACTTGGGAGATGGTCGATGTCATTGTCATTTCAGTTAGACGGAAAAATTTGGCTGGGATGCCAAAGCAAAGCATTATGTGGTACAGTACGTTACGACCAATACTCTCGTATGCTTGCTTAAATTCCACAAAAATTTGCTGTACGTCTATGTTGAACTCCAAGCATTTTTCAAGTACCTGCTTGACAGTGAACAATTGGTCTATATATATATATATATATATATATATATATATATATATATATATATATATATATATATATATATAAGGTACTCTCCGTAATAGGCAAATTTCTTTAGTGGAATGATGCAGAAGCCCAGCAAAGCCCTCGGCAGCAGGAATCGCTTGTAAAACTCCAAGATGGCTAATCCTACCCACAAGTGCGGGGGGATATCAAGGAAAATTTAAAACCAAAAGACACCAACACTTCTATTGAAGCAGCACAACCAACGTGGTCGGGCTACATACTGATCGGATTTGGAGCAGAGGCCAACAATACAGAAGTATTCTGTGAGGCAGTAAAAAAAAAGTCCTCGGCAAAAAAGCAGCTGTAGCCTCGCTTGAGCCAACTGGAACCATAGAAATAAGAGACAATGTGTGTGAAGTGGAAAAGGCAATCAAAAGGGAGTTCTTTAGCGTGGGCAGGATGAAATCGAGACTGGCAACAGAAAATCATAGGGGACAGCGCATGGCTATCATTGACTGGATCGAAAAGGACGCCGAACAATTTCTGAACAAGGGCAAAGGAACCATTTGGTGGGGCGTTAGCAGGATGCGGCAAAGAGCAGCTGCTTTTCAATGTTTCAAACGCCTTGGCTAAGGTCACACCACACATGTATACGTAGAACTTGATAGGAGTTCCTTATATTACAAATGCGGTGAAATCGAACACGGAAGAAAAGAGTTTGCGAAGGAGGCACACTGTATTCTTCGCAAAGATTCTGATTCAAGACCGGATCTTGAACACGCCTTGCGATCAGAAGAATGTCCGGTTTTTAAGGGAGCTCTAACCAAGACAAAATCAGGGCTGCGATGATCTGTACCCTGCAGCTAGATCTATATCGCAGATAAACTACCCAAAACCTGCTTGAGCAGTTTGCGAGGGACATGAAAGCCGAATTACTGCTGCTGAGTGAGCAACACCATGATAAAAGTTCTGCATCCTAACATCCTGATAAAACCGCCATCTGGGCTAAGAACGGTGTTTCCCATGTGGAGGGCTGTGGACGCGTGATGATTTCGTATGGATTTGGTGCTAAGAGATGACATTCATTAGTATATACCTGACGTCAAACGAACCGATATCATCTTTCCAAGCTAAGCTTGATGCTTTGGAGGGCACCGTCTTTAACGCAGATGGCGACGTGCTCATTGGGGAGACTTCAACGCTAAAGCAATCAAATAGGGCATGCCTCAAACAGATCCGCGGGGAAAAAATTCTAGAAATGGTGGCGAGTAGAGGACTTATCGCCAAAAATACGCCAACTTTTCGCTATATTGGCTGCAAAGGAATCATATTGCATGTGGGATTCACCTCGGATTCCTTAGTATGGAGAATACACAATTGGTGAGTGTTGGAAAACTACTAAGCCAGCGATCTTCAGTGCATTCTGCTTGAGATTTGTAATGTATTCTCCTAATGTCCGTGCACTCAATATTCTATAATTGGATGGAACATCAGAAAGATGGAAATTGAGAGGTTCATCAAACTGCTCACGGCAGGTGCTCCGCTGCAGGATAATTCACAGGGTACCGAAGAACTGGCAGCTCAAGAGGTGGTAAACTCAACTATGAGCATCATCACAACTGCTTACAACGCTTCTATGATCCATTGAAAACCCCAACTCGGCAAGCTCCCAGTATACTGGTGTTGTACTCAAACCACTAAAGAGCGAAGAGAGTATCACAAGCTTTTTCGTGAGGCTCAACGGGAACAGAACGATGGCAAGGCACCCAACTAGGTAACAGCATATAAGTTGGCCAGCAATTGCATTCGCAAATTGATTAATTACAGCAAAGACCGCCGTTGGCAAGTTCTAGTAGGGCCAACACAGAATGAAAGTTACATAGAATGTTGCCCAGGGATCTATTCTTCGTTTAGACCTCTGGACCATTCCTTACGACAGACTACTGAGACTGGAGACACCAGGTGAGTCACATTTGAGTAGCTATGTAGATGATAAAGTGGCTTTAGCCGCTGGAGGCACGGTTGCCCACGAGAAGAGACAGCGTGGATTGCACCAGAAGAAGGTGGGCTGTGTACCTCATCCCAGATGTGTGACCATAGCTGAATCCAAGTGATGCTAAGAGTATCTTCTATCTGATCCAGCTATTGAGTGGGCATGAGTGTTTTCAGTCTTACCTGCAGGTTCCCTCGATTGTTGGTTTTGCCCAGGAGAGGAAGATGATGTACATTTTCGCTCGCAAAAAGAGGGGACAATCTATGCCAGGATCTCTGCAGGGAGCTCAATCCGGGTAATATAGCCGCAGTAATGCTCGCTTCGGTGGACAAATGCAACCATGTGGCACATTATGTTCGGGCAGTCCTAAAAGATAAAAGGGACTCACAGCAGCCCGGAGAGTTGGGGCTGGGGAGTCGTTTGTCTGGCAATTCCTCTTCACCTCCCCTCGTGGTTCATGGCATTAAAAAACGAGACATGGCCTGCAGTAATGTGTCAAACGGTTCCAGGTTGGGTTCTCGGGATGACAGGGGAGGTGTTTAGTGGATAGTCCAGTTACTACTCAGTTTTTAAATGGCAACCACAAAAAAAGTATTTTCTCAGCGTTTTTTAAGTAATTGAAAATATTTGAAATATTACACAGAAATTGAATTTTTGCAAAGAATGGCATCCTTCCTCATATCGTGAGAGAGATGTCGTACAGTTCAAAACTGCTTAATTAGTAGTGAATAGTGCAAAATATAGTTTTAATAAGTTAAGAGCAAGTCAAATAACATCTTAAAAACATTTCTGACCCTACTAGTACTGTGCCTCTACTCTAATAATACACACAAAAATATTATTTCTACTCGAAACTTTCCGGAAAAAAACTCCGCACTTATCAAATGTTCCACTAATTAGTATGTGGCGTTCAAGTGCAGTTCGCATAGCTTGAATTAGAAGCATTCATAAAAAACTAAGCTTGGAAAGTTAACATATTGTTATTATTTTTTTGATTTGCCACCATTTATTTTCAGTGTAATGACCTCTATGTTTAAGTTGCCACGATATTAATGGTAGAAATTATTTCTAAAAGTTCATGAAAATCCTAACATATCCGTAGAGTTTGGGTCTTTTCTGAATGTGTATTTAAACAGTATCACGTGGGTTTGTTGTTGCAATTGATAAATTTTCAAATGTCTTTCACTTAACTGTTTATTGATCGATTTTTATGAAACTTTCAGAAAACAAGAGTCGCTGTTCAATTTTATAGATGAAAACGTTAAGTTCGTACTATTATTAACAAATTCTAAGATATTTTTTGCCTTTGCACTCTTAAAGGCCTACTTTCATGATTTTTTGTTCAAAGATGTTCAACCGCGAGGGGGGGACACACATTTTTCGTACATTTTCCCTACCCCTGAAAAGTGGCTGTTTTTAAAAGTTCTTATTAAGACCTTTGATTTGATACCCATGTCGACCACCTTTGGTGTAAACATTTTACTAAGGGTGACCCCCTAAATAGGGGTATCCCCCTTAAAACTTTTTAAAAAAATTTTTATAATGCAAATTTCAAGAGGGCATCACTTTTGACCTACTCACAAAATTTCATGTTTCTAGCTTATGTGGTTTGCGAGAAAACTTGCTGTGACTCACGGATGGACGGACAGACTGGTTGCGATTTTAGTAGGGCATTGCAAAAACATTATTTTATAATATCCTAAAAATCGTAGCATTATGAAACAAAACTGATTCATTTATGTATTCTATTATGAAAGCTTAAATCTTTCTGAGGGTAATATTAAGTACTAACTATTAACTAACCCATAAATCATTCTTTAAAGTCATATATCCTCTACAGACTATGCATATTGCAATTGCAAATCTCTTAATCATTTTGTTTGTATTTATATCATTTTTCACAGGAAGCTATCATACGTTCAATATGGCTAAACATCTCCGAAGTTTTCTTATTGATATATGCCTTGGAATATTAGAACTATAAATAATTCAATAGTTTCCCATGCACAAGAATATGATGTATTCGCCTGTAACGTTGTTGTGGCAAGGATAACCAATAAAAATCAAACTAGGTCGACGATAACGTACCAACGACGATACCGAGAACTTGGGCTTGAACTTGTTTACACTCAAATCGATACCACTTACTCATATGCTCGTCCGAAGATGGCTTGTACGATTGAAATATTCCATATATCCTTACAAGAAAGCTCGTATTACATTATTACGTTATTTTTATGAACTTATTTACTCCATGGGTACCTCTCAATTGTTATTTCTATTTTCTGAGGAAATTGTGATTGTCACACTTGATTTGGAGTTGCTTGTAGGATGTGTTAAAATGAATATTGTTTACTATTAATAAGAAATATCATTTTTCTAATTTATTCGTATTTACACATGAATCCATTCGCTTCCATTATTCTTTATATAACATATATATCTATACGTATATATATATATATATATATATATATATATATATATGCATATATATACTATATATATATGTATATATATATTTATATGTATATATATATATATATATATATATATATACTATATATATATATATATATATATATATATATATATATATATATATATATATATATATATATATATATATATATATATATATATATATATATATATATATATATATATATATATATATATATATATATATATATATATATATATATATATATATTTATATTCCAAAGTTACTTCATATTCATATTCCTCCGCTGATACAAACAGTGAATAATAACTCTGGAACATCTTCGGTGAGATGAATTTATTCTGAGGCGGAAAAATATTTAATTTATCAGATAATTTTTTCAAGTGTACAAAGCTTTAAAGCATACAATTCGCTGGTGACATCCTCTTTGGGTAAATCAAATGAAAGTGCTATTTCTTGTACAGTACATATTTTTGCTTTGCTCATATGAGTGACGGCATTTCAAATATGTATGTTTCTGAGTAGTATATATTTGCTAACGTTACTGCTGATAAAGGAAGATTTTTATTTGCTGCGAATGACAACAAATTCTATCTAACTGAATATTATTCTTGTTTCTCAAACTGAAATGGATTTTAGGTAAATTTCTCTGTAGTGAATTAAGGAGATTCAAATATGTCCGTAAAGGACTGCAGCGATGGTCTGCTGCCTCGGCTGAGGAAGATGGAGGTATCTGCCGAGAATGCCCTCGTCCGGAGACGCGTGAATGCGTTGGCAGGCTAGCGTTGCGGTGTCGTGGGGCGGGTTCGTTTCCCCGGCACGAGGACTCACTACAAAACAATTTCGCATTCACGAATTTGTCGATAGCTCAAGAGGCGACTGAAGTCGCAAAAACTGTAGATAACCTCACCGAAGGAGATGTACTTGTTACAAGAACAAGTGAAACCTGAGAAGAAAGGCGAACTTGGGGTGACCTCGTCGTTACCCAACGAAGTTCATGGCCCACAAATGAAAGAGGGGCAACCGGGTGCTGGTGGAGCCCCTTCATACCCACCCAACTGGAATAAATCCATTGATAGCTTGTTGAAGTGGCCAGGTATTCCTCTTCTGAGTGGAAAACTCATACAACTTGAATTGTATGAACCTTCCCATCAGAAGGGGAGTACCCCGGTGACCAATTTATGTAATAGAATTATACAATTGGATTGCATAAATCTATGCCATAAAAAGGCACTTGGCTGGGGCCACTCAACCCATTACGTCACCTGAAACAAAAAAAAAGGAATTAGTTTGTATCCGGCGGCTGGCTCATGTTTTGGGGTGGAAGCCTGCCACCGTACCGGGTCCTATACCCGATTAGAATTAGAGGAAAGGAAAGACCCTCGGGTACGTTATTACTCCATTTTTATTTCATCCATCCTTTATATTTGCGCTACAAACTTTAAATTATATCGCCCAAGAAATTTGAAATGTACATACAGCAGGAAAATTTTAAAGTAATAAAAATTTAAATTATATCCGTTCTCAAAAATTGGAAATATAAAATATACAGCAAAAAAATTTAAATTAATACAAGGGTACTCACCTGCATGTTCCGTCGAGCGCTCGATGGGTGCAGGTATCCTCTGTTAAATTCGGGAAAATCCAAAAATAAAATTTTCTTCGACTCACAAGCCAAGGAATAACAAAGATTATTAATCATTAAAACCGTCCATGCAAAAATAAATACTAAAAAACCGGGCGACTTATTGAAGTGCTTCATTCATTCATTCACTTCCGGATGTTTCAACGACAGTAGTCACACAGTTGGCTCAGAACAATTTTCCATTCGTCGCTGCTCTTAGTCCACTCCAAATCGGATTTTTTTTTTTTTTGTCCGCAAAGCGGCAGATGATCAAAAATGACTCATAGGATAAAAAAAATCAAAAATGAACGCAAAGACTTCTCGCTCTTGCAGCACGGCCACCACGGTCTCGCTAGCCACTGTCAATGCCTAATTTCACTTTACTATCTTCAAGAGTTATTGTAAAAGCGTGGAGTTGTATTCAATGCAGTTTCAAGAAACCAAATTACTCTCCTATTCACAGTCGCATTTGTATTTTGTTAATTTGATAGTCACGGCGAAACCCCGCAACAATTTTACTCGTTCTCAATCACTTTCCGCTTGTTTTCACTTTCCCGCTTTCGTCACTGCACCCGCGGCTCAATTATTTTGAATTATCGAAACACCAGCTAAACAAGATTCCCGATCAAAGAAAAATGCATTCATCCATTCCTCGGATGGTCGCAGGCCGCAGCAGTAGCAGCACACAAGAAAGTTTCAGAGCAAAACGTCAAATGGAGGTCGCATGTTAAAATTCGATTATTTCCCGAATTACTCAGCCTGTCGTCCTCTGATTGCCAATTCCACTTTCCATTACACTTTTAACAGAATATTGCTCTGCCTAAGATAACCTCTTCCGTTGCTAATTTATATGCAACTTTCTCAAAGCAAAACCAACGCATAACATCTGTATGTATATAATACTTTTCGCAAAAATATCTCTTCTACCTTCTCAATTACAATCGCGAGCTCAAAGACCTTAGTAATAACTGTTAAATACCTTGTTACAATCATCATGTTAATCAAATTCCGTTGTACGAAATGCAGAATCCTTAAAAGCACTTTAAAGTAAGCGTATTTGCAAATACACACATAATTGAAGTTTTTTGCACCATAATTTAAGGGAATAATAAATAATAAATTTGAAGATTATTGATACTTTTCTTTACTGCGTTTCTTTTGTTATATGGAATACGATTTAGATCATTGCTTATCGTTTCGGATAAATACTTTCTGTAAAATTGTTTGTTGACCAGAATTCATTGGAATTTTAAGAGCACAAATGCATTTGAACTTTATGAAATTGGAATTGCCATTTCTTCTATAGAAAAATAATGTTCAAACTTTTCACACATTCTAGGCGTGAACGGGCTGTTTGCTTCAGGGATAATATTGAAGATATTTATCACTTGGATGATTTTTAAAATTTGATTATTTGTTCGTACTTAGATTCACTTGTTCCACTATTTTCACTCCGCACGTATTTTGCACCGCGGTCCCGTGCCCAACCCGTCTTTCTCGCCTCGCGGCTGTAAGTCGACTCACCTTGTAAATTACTTTTATGCCTGAATGGTCGTGCTTCACCGCGGAATCGAATCTGTGTAACCATTAGTATCTTGTGTTGGCGTAGAATATTTCGCTAACAGTGTATGTGAGCCTGGATGATAATCGTAGACTAATACTAATGAGTTATCGCCGAAAGCATTTGTCGTAAATACTTCACGCAATTGTACTACATTCGAATGCTGCCGTTGCTTCCACATCTCAACAACGGTCATGCATTTTGTTGATTGTAAACGAAACCATGTAAGCGGCGCAAACAGTACTTTATACCCGTTGAACTGTTTGTCGCTTTGTACGTTGACGATGGTTGTATTAATTTCGCATGTAGTGTGTCGGTTTCGAGTGGATACAACGAATGATAGTTGTCATCTCAAGGTTCATATTCAACTCTTCGTTTTGGGGTATAACGTAGCGTTGAATTATCATTTTAATAGTGTAGAGAAAAGCCATACAGCGGGCATTGTACCCCGATATAATTTTGTTTTTAAATTGATCACCAACAGAGGCTATGCAGGGATGTATGTTAGAGAAAAATGACCAATGATTATTAACTTGTTCCTCATTCAAATGATGAAATAATCTGGCCGTTCCACAGTTTTGATTTCTAGAAATTGACGAAACATTTTTGACGTGATGTATTGGGCTTGTAGTTTTCTTCATTTTTCTGCAGCGTTTCACAATGACGGCAAAAGCCAGGCGACGAATCGTTCCACAACAAGTACTACTCCTCGATTACTACATCTCTCGAAAAATTTAACTATTGCAGAGAGTACGAGTACGCGTTGCAAAACTTTATATACATATATATGGGATATCACGAGCAAGAGGTCGCAATTTTGCTTCAATTTTAACCGAATTTCCAGAAAAGGTGTGATTGGTAAATATCTCACCTAAATATATTAACCAGCCCAATCGGCCGAGCGAAAACCAAATAGCGGCCATTTTAGACGAAAATCGAGGTCTCCTCTGGGTAAAGCATACTCGTCACTCCGATTTGAACAACATTTGGTACAGAGGTTTATTGAACAATTCAATGAAGCTCACAACAAAATCCAAAGTAACATAAACCTGTCTGAAACAAAATTGCGGCCGCTCCATGGTCGAAAACGTACAAAAAGTTGTTTTTGTGGTTGATACTAAATTCTACAACCGATTTTAATGAAAATGAGTGGTGTGATAGATACTATAAGCGTCTAGGAAACAATATAAAACGATTGAAGGTCAAGTCAAAAATTTCAAAATGGTAGTTAGTCAAATTTGCGAATTTCAAAGACTTCTAAATGTCGTAATTTTCATTTGATTTACCAGATACTTGATGTTAAGATAGATAATAATTAATTTCAACTATCTTGTATTTGTTGCGTGATCATTTAAGTGCAAGTTTCAAAATGGTGATGGTTCAAATATGTGATTTTTAGATATTTTCAAGGCCCTCTAGCTCCAAGTTCTGATTTCGATGAAACTTGGAACTGAAGATTATCAGAGCAAGTTCTGACATGTTGAGAAACATTTTGAAAAGCGGACAATAAATAACAAAGCTGAAAATTTTAAACTTATCTGCTTTAAAAAAAAAGTGAATGCTTCTATTCTGTTCAGAGTTGAACTCTGATTCGAATTCGATTTGGCACACTTGTTGACGAGACTTTAAGATAGATTTCTTTTAAAATAATCCAAAATTTAACACTTAAATTTAAAACGGAGGCCCCTAAAGGTCCAAAGTAAATGAAATTCGTTATCTTACTCGTAGTAGCAACCGAAGTGTTGAGTATGATATGGTTTATATTGGAAGTATTTTTGCGACAGAATGTTTTGTTAAGCATTGTTTACTTTTCAAAGTGGCAGCTAGTCTAATTATTATGTGCTTATTAAAACTATGGGCTCCTACGAGAAGTTGCTGTCAACGGAGATTTTTTAAGGATTCACCCGTTAGAAGCAGAGAAGTCTTCTCCTGAATAGTAAGATACAATTAATGGTTGTAACATATATCGACATAATACTCTCAGTCTAAAATAAGAAATCAAAATTGCTTCCCTAGACTGAACGCTTACGGTCAAAAATCGATGTCAATACAATAAAAAAAATAACACAAAATTGAAATAAAACAAAACAGTTAAGTTTAATTACTTGGCAGTGAAATGCTTAGCACTACCAAGATTTCCAAGGATTATTTTTTCAATTATTCTGTTTATTTGATATCCGCAGTCCAATCCTATTTTTTAGAAACCGTCGGGCCTTGCTTCTTTGAGTAAGCAGACGTGTTACGGCTCTTTTTGTAGTTTTAGTGAATTGATTATTGTCCATGAAGGACTTGCAGCAATGTATTGCTGCCTCAGTGTATAAGATGTCGGTACCCACGGAGACTGACTTGGTCCAAGAGTGCGTATCTGTGCTGATAGGGTAGCATCTGCTGTGTCGTAGGGTAAGTTCTTTCTTCTTGTACCAAGTTCCACAACAAATTATCTTTTTCACATACACGTCTTGTACGGTGGTGAAATATCAAGGGCAGAACAAAAATGCTGGAAAGCGCAGGCACAGTGGCTGAAGGTCTTTTGGTTTCTTTATACTTACCGCTCCACTTCCCTGCACGCTGTCAGACATCTACGTCACCCCCGACGAGAAAGCTGTGAAACACTGAAGAAAGTGGGGTATCCAGTTTGGTGCTGCCCCCTCGCACTATTCGTAGCCGGACTTCACGTCCTGATGGCAGAGTCCACGTGCATGGACTCTTAACCCCTGGTGAGATAAATAGAAAAACTACAACCAAAATCTTGAAAGAAGAAGACCGAAGGTTTTCACTTTAACAAATCATTTTAGGTCTTTGTAAAAAATTTTTTTACAAAGTATTACTAGTTTTGCGACCTGTCTGTCCGTGCGTCACAGCTAGTTTTCTCAGAAACTATAGATGCTAGAAAGCTCTAACTTTGTAAAAAAATTGAAATGAGTAGTTGATCAAAAGTTTAGGACTTACCAAATAGTTCAAAATTTTTTAAGGGGGTCCCCCCTACATCGAAGTATATCTTAAAAATTGTTTTTAACCAAAGGCAGTCGAGTGGAGTATCAAATGAAAGGTAAAAAGTTATTTTCTGCGTCTAGGGTCCAGGGGGAGGCAAAATGTACCAAAATTTGGTGCCACCTGCCTCGCGATTGGACATCTTTGAGCTGGAAAATCTGAACAAACGACTAAAATACCTTAGAAATCGTAATTGCGGTTGCAGCATGCTTTTGAAGGCAACTTTGCATATATTTGAATGATTTCTTACCCAAGTACTGGATGAATAATTCACCGATTCACGCTGTTAGAAAACTTGTTTCGAACCCTACTTACTCAAATTGTTATTCTTCGACGATTGATAGGAGCACTACAAATGTGTCAGAAAATTCTTATTCGATAGTGATTATGTCTTCTGATTTTTCTCTTTCTTGATGATATATCACGAACAGCGTGCTTATAACGCCACAAAAAAAATCATCGAAAAATTTACTTGTTTTTTTTTTTAACTTATTTATGCGTCAAACACATTTTGGTGGATTGTAGCTAGTTGGCCCAAGAGTTTGAAGAGTTGGTTTTGTTTAGTTGAGCCATGTCTCCATACCATTTAATATTTATTAGAGTACGTGAATTGATTTTGCAACCACTTATAATTTAAACTTGATACGTACATAAAATAAGCAAACTCCACTTAATTCTCTTCGGCTAAATATTTTCTTTAATTTAATCTTAAACTGCAACACAAAACGTTTCATACCTCACAAAACGTTTAAGAAAAATGAAATAATTTTTTTACGAGTATATAGACTAATAAAATTTAACATTCAATGGCTCTGCCAATGATTATATTCTGAAACAAGTTGGGTAGACAGACCTATGCTCATGTCAGAAGGGTTTTGTACTCAACTTACAAAATGCAGTACCCAGTAACGAATAAAATCAAGAAAGATGTCATGTTCGAGGATCATACTATTATCAGCAGAGTTGAAAGAATTTTGACTTCTGAGGTATTTGTTATAGTTATACCCACAAATATCTCCCTTGATAATCATTTCAGATTTTTTAAGATCACGGGTGTCCATTCGCACACATTTTTCATGTATTCCCCCCCACCTATGCCCCCACAGAAGCAAAAACTGTCAGTTTAAGAACTGTTTTGAAAAGCTCTCATAGAGAACTTTCAGTTGATACATATATCGACTACCTTTCATGAAATTTTTTTTGAAATTTTCATGCAAATCCTAGCAAAGCTGTAGTTTCTAAGTCGGTAAAAAGCGCATAGCCATAGCCATATGTTTCCATAGTAATACAGGGCATATTGTTCCATAGTAATGCAGGAAAATTCAAATCGCTATAACTTCGTTAAATATTATTCGATCTTTATGAAACTTGCAGAGATGGTCAATCTTGTAAATAGTCATCTGTGTACCAAATTTTATTGAATTTGAGGGTACCGTCTAGATTTTATTTAAGAAAACATAAAATCAATAAATCATACTATTACTAACAAAGTTGAGTGAATTTCGACTTGTTGTTGTTGTACTCATTAAGGCCTACATTCATGATTTTTTTCAGATTTTTCGGATGGAAGGTGTCCAATCGCGAGGGGGGGTACGCGAAAAGTTCGTACATTTTCCCTTCCCCTGCCCCCCTCGGTACTCATGAGGCAATTTTAACACTTGTTTTGAAAAGATCTTGTTGAGACCTTTCCAATGACACCCTACTCGACTATCAATGGTGAAAATTTTTTTTGGGGGGGTCACTTCCTTATATGGAGAGACCCCCCTCAAACCCCTTTGAAAATTTTTCCCACCATTGAACTTTCAAGAAGTCACCACTTCTGACCTTTCCGCAAAGTTTCATGGCTGTAGCTTCTATAGTTTCGGAGAAAAAGTGCTGTGACATACAGACGGACGGACGGACGGACAGACGGACACAGGTCGTGATTGCAATAGGGTTTTGTATTTTAGTACAAAACCCTAAAAAGTTCAAATTTATTACATAGAAAATAACAAGGAAATATTTTCTTTTTTCAAATGTAGTTGATTTGATTGATATTTGGTTTTTTTATCAATTATAAGGAAAAATTCATAAGAGTAGCATGAATAATCATTTCCTGGATGTAAATTTAAAACTTATTTCGCCGTGTATTCACCTCTTTATCTCTATAATTAAACTCAAAGTTTATCAATTATTCATTTTTCTGTTACTGTGGCTGATCCTGCTGCTACTTTGCTTCTCAAATAACAAACGCCATGAGAGCATCTCTCTTCTAATAAATTAAGAAATATTACACCAAAAATAAGGTTACTAGTAATTCCCTTGCTAGAAAAAATTTCTGATATCGTCAGTGGTTTCAACGTGAAATTACGCGGTTGTCTCAGATATCTTTGATTTTTTTGTAAAACGCTTCCACGTACTTTTTATAATTAATTTGATTAGCCTAGATCACAGATGCCTGAGCGTTGAATAGGCTCTTGTTGTTTGGCTTGCAACGATTGGATTGATAGCAGGAGGGTCTGTACGTCATATAAGGCTGACCACTTGTCTTTGAGAATATGTACCTTCTAATGAAAACACTGCTGCGGAAATTTAACTTTACGCAACTTAAATTCTTCGGTCAAATGATCATGAGAAGAGATGGAGGTGGGGTCCTTGTAGCTGTTAGTAATACAAAACGTAGCTCTCTTTGTGCTGATTTTTGGTTTTTCCATGTTGTGGATTTTGTGATTGTCAAGATCTTCCCTCCTAACAATACATCTTTATTAGCTTCCTCTGTCTAGATACCTAGTAACTCTCCTTTGTATATGAAGGAGACATTCTTTGACGAGTTTTCCTCTTATGTCTTATTGCATCATCCGCAGTCTTTAATTCTAGTATGCGGTGATTTGAATTTGGGAACAGTGCAATGGACGAAGAACCTTCCTTTCTCTGTTTCATCAACCGATGCATCTTCTTTATCTCTCTCCTTGTTTCTATCACTCTGTTCACTGTCGCAATTTAATAATATCCCTAATGCTAATGGTTGGGTACTTAACCTTGTTCTTTCTAACTTTGCCCATTTCTGTCTATCTATTTCCATAGCATTGAATCCTCTTGTGGGCATTGATAGTCATCATCCGCTATTATCGCTCGATCACTCAATTGCACCTTTGTCACATCGTACTTTTGCTTCTTCTCCAAAATTCAACTTCTTCAACGCAAACTACGAAGCTCTAGCCTCCAAACTGAGCTTTGTTGACTGGCACGAGTTTTTTGATAACATGGAGTGTGTGGAAGCTCTGAGTAAGTTTTATAATTACCTCTATGAGTCGATTAAATACTTCACACTTTTACAAGCTATTCGCAAAGTAAAGCTGAAACCATGGCTAACTAAACAAGTACTTTGTGCCTTAAATGCTAAAAATAAGGCACATCGCTGTTTCAAGTGTTGTGGTACTGCAGAACCCAGAGCCCGCTTTTGTGATCTGCGTCTTGTAGCAAAAAAAGAACTAAAGGCTGCAATGAAAAACTACTTCAGTAGCTTGGAGAGTTCCCTCATGGCGAATAATGCGAAACCATTCTGGTCATACATTAGATCCTTCAAGTCCTCTTCTTCTTCGTTAGCTCTTCTCCACAGGATATTTCCAACTTGTTCTCTCAGTTCTTCTCGCCAACTTTTATTCCTTCTTCTCACGTCCCCGATCCAGTTAATACACCTCTACTTCACCCCATTGACATTTCTTCATTTTTGATTGACCATATTGAAGTGTAATCCCTGATCAATTCACTTAATCCTCATATATCACCTGGTCCTGATGGCTCACCGAATATTTTTGTCAAGTCATTAGCGTCTTCACTTTGTATTTCTCTGGCTTTTCTCTTCAACCTCAGTCTAAAGACTCGTACTTTCCCTACTTATTGGAAAAGAGCAAACGTTGCTCCTATTCTTAAAAGTGGTGATTCTTCTTCTGTGCCTAATTATCGTCCTTTTTCCTTAATTTCCTGTTTTCCGAAAACACTCGAGTGTCTGGTATATAACCCGCTTTCAGTTTCATTGACCCCTCTTTTGTCGAACGAGCAACGTGGGTTTCTCAAACGTCGGTCTACGGCCTCAAATTTAATTGAATTTACCGATTACATTGCTAAGGCCCTAGACAATCGATTGCAGGTTGATGTCATTTTCCCTGACTTCTCAAAGGCGTTTGACATGGTCAGCCATCAACTTGACTGTTACAAACTGAACGCTTTTGGGGTTGCTGACCCTCTCTTGTCAAGGATGGATTTCTACCTGTCTTCTGATATATGTTGCGTTGGTTACTATGGCACTCCCTCTATTTTATTTTATTTATACTCTGGTGCTCCTCAAGGTTCCATTTTAGGCCCCCTCCTATTCCTATTGCTTATAAATTATCTTCCTTCGGTTATTGCCTCCGATTTCCTACTGTATGCCGATGATTTCAAAGTCAATCGAGCTATCAGGTCTTTAAAAGATTGTCAATATCTTCAGATGGACCTGATTGCACTAAGTAGCTGGTGTTCGTCTAACTATCTCCGTCTTAATATTGCCAAATGCTATAAAATGACTTTTAATCTAAATCAATCCCCGCTGACTTTCACTTATATGTAAAATGAAGTTCCACTCGCTGATGTGAGCTCTGCTGAAGATTTTGGTGTTACGTTTGATGCACACTTTCTAATCGCAACTACTAGGCCCTCGAAAATATTGGGACTTATTTTCAGGCATGTTTATAAATTTAACAATATATCCACCCCCGTCCGCTTGTTTATCTGTCTTGTCCGTACTATCCTTGAATATTGCTCTGTAGTTTGGTTTGCTAGACACTCTTACCTCATTAACTCGTTAGAGAATGTCCAGCGAAAATTTACTTGTGTCTTGTTTTACAAATTCAAAGTCCCATATCAATCCCTAGGACTGTAATTTATCCTTCTTACGTTTGGTTATCCAGTCGTCTTGTCGCATGTATCTAGCTCAGTGTTTTCTATATAAACTCTGCCACAACCAAATTTCATCAGCGTTGTTTGCAGACTTACGTTTTCGCCAATCATCGCGTTCTTCTCGGGCAAACAATTTATATTTTCATTCTCCCACTATACGAATGGTAAGAAATCATGAAAAGCTTGAGCTTGGTCCTTTTTCCGACCCATACCTTGTTTTTAAGTTGAGATTAAGACGCCTGATTCTTACAACATAATTGGAGTAAATATTAGACTTTTTTGTGCTTTAATTTAATTTTACATGCATATTTGACTAAGTACTAATTATTGTTAATATCACTGAATTTCCTTTTATATTATATTTTTCACTCAATTCTAATTTTTTTAATTTTCTTTTCTGTTTGTTTTGTTCCATTTTGTAATTGGATTATGTTTAATCTGTTAAATGGAATTTAAATAAATTAATAAATAAATTCCTCCGTACAACGGAATCTGCCTACCGTTTTTGGATATTTCCCCCTTATTCTGCACCCTTCCATGCAAATGCTACTACTTTAAGTTCTCATGAAAACCTTTCATTTGATACACATATTGTCCTACCTTTGGTAAAAAGTTTGTTTAATAGTCACTCCTCTATATGGGGAGACCTCACTTAAGCACCTTACAATTTTTTTACACTGTAAATTTTGAAAGGGCTCCATTTTCGACCCACCAACAAAATTTCATCTCTCTAGATTTTGTGGTTTGCGAGAAAACTTGCTTGCACGTGCAGACGGAGGTATCGATAGATCCCAATTTTGTTAGGCTGTTGTAAAATCATCTTGCAAAATCCTAAAGATGTCCTGTGGAACCATCTGCCGGGAGGGCGAGTTTCTCATTGGCATCCTTAGTTCTAAAAAACAATTTAAAGTCAAACGCTGTTTCAGAAAAAAATTGGTGTTATGTAAATACTTCCAATGTAAGCAATTTCAAACGTCTCATGAAAATATATTCAAAACGTTAGTTGCTAGTAAAATAATCAATTTTGCTTGCTTTTGGTCTTTTGGCGGCCGCAATTTAGAATTTAAGCGTTTGATTTTGGATTATTTTAAAACATATCTGTATTTAAGTCGCATAAACTACCATGTCAAATCTCATTTAAATCGAAGTTTCACTCTAGACAGAACGACATTATTTAAGTTTTATTGAAAAAGCAGCTAAATATATTAAGGTTCAAGTTTTCGAGTTTTTTATTTATCATTCGGTTTTTTTCATGTTTCTGTACAGAATGAAAGATCTTGTTCCAATTATCTATGATTTCAAGTTTCAAGAGCCGTTTTAAAAACTACACATAGATGGTCACACAAATAATAAGATCACTAAATCTCATTACCACCTACCTTAATATTAAGTGTCATTACCGATATTAAGTCTTACGCGAATGTCCTTCTTCTTCTTAGCACTAAAGCACCTCTCGGGCCTTTGCTTACTGCAAACAGCACCTCCAACTGTCTTGATCCATTGACCGCGTCCTCCAAATTCGAGATCCGAGCAGCAATAAACTGTCTTCTTCGGTTTCCCCACTGGTCTCCGGCCTTCAGTTCTCCCAACGAATACCTTTTTGGGTATCCGTTGATTGTCCATACGATTTATGTGGCCAGCCCATTGCAGCTTCTGCAATGTCTTACAATCGTTGAGACTTCTGGATCGTCAAAAATTTCATACAGCTCATGGTTGTATCGAATTCGCCATTGGTCCCCATCTAGCTTTGCTCCGATTATTCGCCTCAGGACCCGTCGCTCAAAAGCGTTCAATATATTTGTGGGTGCTGGGGTTAGGGTCCATGTTTCACACCCATAGCATAGCACAGGTCTTATCATAGATTTGTGTACTTAGAGCTTTGTTTTTCTGTGTATTGCAGCTGGTCTTCAAGGTCGTCAGAAAAGAATAAAATATTTTATTTGCGAGCTGTATTCTTCGGCGTATTTCGTCTCTTTCATTGCCCGTTTTCGTTATTTTGGCGCCAAAATACACAAATTCGCTAACATTTTCGATGTTATATTTGCCAAGTGTGATATTTTGTGTACTAGAGGGATTTTTCCTCCACTGCGTTATTAGCTTTGTTTTATTATCATTAATTTTTAGCCCTACTAGTCTTGCTTCGCTGTCGAGTTTTAGGAAGAGTTTTTTGGCAGTTGTTAACAACCGTGACAAAATGTTTATGTCGTCCGCATAGGCTACTACTTGGCTCAACTTGTATATTAATGTACCTCGTGTATCGACAGGTAGCTTGCTTGTGACGTACTCACGCGAATGACCTGCGAAAGGTTAAAAACAATTACGAAGATGAGATGCAAACTGCCATTGGAGCAGTGCGGCCCACTCGGTTCAGTGTTCTACTGGTGAGATTCGGGGCAGAGGCACCAAACAATATTTTTGTTATTTATATTATCTGAAAATTTGTAGAGCATCCAATCAAACATGTCGAGTCTGTTTTGATGAAAAGTCCATGTACGAGTATAATAGTATATGATTGTTCTAATCGGAGAAAACTCAAACGGCTATAATTTCTGTAAATTTTATCGGGACAATGAATATAAAGAATTTTTGAAGGACTACTTAAATATCTAATTTCATCCAATTTAAAGATACTAATACTCATCCAATTTAAAGATACTGATAGAATTTTACTGGCAAAAATGTTAAATTTGCAAGTCCTACTATTATTGGCAACTTTCACCGAATCCCATCTTCTAACTTAGGTCCCTTATCCCGTTGAATGTGTAATTCTTCGAGCGGACTTTAAGCCCATTTAGTTATGATAGGTACTGGTTCAAAATCCAAATTTATCGCAACTGGGTAGACGGACATATGACCAGAGCGTGGTACTGACCATATCACCATTTCGAATGCCTATAAATTCAATCAAGATAATGAGATACTCAAACTTTCTCCAAGCGCCCAAAAGGAGCTGGAGTGCAGAAGAAAATAAGTTGAAGTGTGGATTTTCTAAGTTGTGGACTTTCTAAGTGTTGATAAATGAAACTGGCGTAATACGGGACATTTACTCAACAGCCAAATCGATTTAAATAGTTCACCGTTACGTAATATGTGTAATAATTATTTAGAAACCGTAATTTTTAATGGTTAGTCCATGTCATGTTGTGGTTGAGCACTCATTCTATAAGCCGAAGGTTTGACTCTCGTTGGTGGTAACGAGATTTAGTTCCAGTGATTCTTCAGATGGCCTATAAACTCGTTCAATTATATGTGCCGTTTTAAAAACCAGAACGTATCGCAGCGCGGTAGACGAACAAACGGTTAAAGCGTGATACTGACCATATCACCTTGTGGAGTGCGGACACAATGATACTCTAACTATCTCTAAGCGAAGGTCCGAAAGGAAACTTCGTTAAATACTACCCGATCTTTCTGAATAGATTAACTTTATAAATAACCATCTGCATAACCAAATTTATTCAAGAAAATTTAAAATTGATAAATCATACTATAATTAACAAAGTTGAGCAAATTTTGATTTCTGACCTATTTTTTCTTGTTGTACTCATAAAGTTCTACAACTATGATGAAAGGTCCCTAATCGCGAGTCGGGTATGTGAAAGTTTCGAAAATTTCCCCTTCTCATACCTCTCTTGATACTGGCAAGGTAATTTAAAGACTTGTTTTGAAAAAATCTCATTAAGGCCTTTAATGTGAACCCCCCTCCTCCCTTCAACTTCCTTTCATGAAAAATTTTTTAAGGTTTGCCCCTCTCTATGGGAAGACCCCCCTTAAAACTCTATGAAAAATATTTCACTCCCAAAACTTTCAAGAAGTCATCACTTTTGACCTTTCCACAAAGTTTCATGGCTGTAGCTTCTATAGATTGGGGAAAACCTGCTGTGACGTACGGACGGGCCGCGACTTCAATAGGATTTTGTATTTTAATACAAACCCTTAAATGGGATCTCAGACTTTTTAGTGTGATTAACATTCATGATAGTTACAAGCTAGTTATGCGAACGCTTGGTGCCCTACGGAAGCCTTGCGGACATGATGTGGAAAAGATGGACAAGATAGTGCGGGTGTCCACGGTGAAACAGCAGTTAAGTGTCCACTCTTCACACAGCTGGAATTGAAAGAAGCGGTCCTTTTACTGAAAGCGAGGAAGGTTCCAGGTCCAGATGGTGTTGCAGCTGAGCTATTGTAGCTTGTTTTTCACCATTGTCCTGACTTGCTGCCCAGCACACTCAAGGCTTGCCTTTGGGACGGGGTTTCCCCGCTACGATGGAAGGAGGCGAGGCTCGTGCTGATCAGCAAGGGGAAGAAAAATCCCGGATCGCCGTCTGTATACCTCCCGTTATGCATGCTAGACACTGCTGGGAAGTGCTAGAGAAACACATCAAGGGAAGACTCACTGACGCGATTCGTGCTGCTGGGGACCTACCTGCTCGGCAGTACAGCTTTAGACTAGGACATTCTACCATTGATGCTATTGTAGAGGGGGTGAGCGTGGTCTAAAATTTAGAGGCTTATAATCGCACCGAGTGAGGGACCGTCCTGTTGTGACATCAGGAACGCCTTCAATTGCACTAGATCGATGGATATTCTGGATATGCTGTCAAACCCTTTTCAAGTTCCAGAATATCTAATGTGGCTTTTGAGGGACTACCTGAAGGACCGAAGCCTGCTTTATGACACGACACAGGTTCAACAAAGGATGAAAGTTACATGGTGTGCCGCCCAGGGATCGATCTTTGGTCCGGACCTGTGGAACGTGTCTTACGACGGGATACTGAAACTGGAGATGCCAGATGAGTCACGATTGATCAGTTATGCGGATGATGTTGCGGCTCTGGTCGCTGGATGCACTGCCGAACAAGTACAACTCAGGCTTGGTATGTTATTGCACTGAGTAAGAGACTGGATGGCTGCTCGCGGGTTCAGTTCAGCACTGGAGAAAACGAAAGTGGTCATGATGAGTTTGTTTGTTTTAGCCAATCAGGGCAACGGCTGAGAAGACTGCTTCTGGAGTATCGGCTCTGAGTCATCTTATGGCCAACGTAGGGGGGACCCAGCCCAGCTGTAGGGCCAGTGCTACTTTACGGAATATAAATATGGGGCGACCCTCTCAGTAAGGCGGTATAACAAAAACGCTTAACACAGGTACAGAGAAATGAAGGACTGAGGATTGCTTCGTCGTATCGGACAGTTTTTGATTTGGTCGTGAAAGTTATTGCAGGCGTGATACCTGTCGCCGTCCTTGCTAGAGAGTGCCGCGCTATTTACCTGCGTCGAAACAAGGATGCAAGGGAGATGGTTGACCGCAAGGAGAGATAGCGTTCACTCAACGATTGGCAGCAGTCTTGGGTGAACTTTACGAAGGGAATGTGAACTGCGCGTTTCATACCGGATGTGAGACTGTGGCTAAATTGAAGGCATGGTGAGACTGACTTCTATCTGACCCAGCTTTTGAGTAAGCATGGGTGTGTTCAGTCTTACCTGCACAAGATTGGTAAGCCTCCCGATTGCCGGTTTTGTCCAGGAGAGGAATACAATGCCTGCTACATATTTTTTGCATACACAAAATGGAACAGGCTGCGAAGGGACTTCTACAGGGAGACTAAAGAGCTCACCTCGGATGATATAGTTTCGGTGATGCTCGAATCGGTTGACAAATAGAACCAGGTGGCACATTGTGCTCGGGCAGTCTTAAAAGATAAAAGGGACACTCAGCAGCCGGGGGCGTTGGGGCTGGCGGATCACTTGCCTGGTTTTCCTCTTCCCCTCTCCCCTCCCGCTAGAAGAGGGTCCCCCAGCTTAAAGGCGCCTCACGGCGTAACATAACGAGACCTGGACCGAAATAATGTGTTAAACGGTTCCAGGCTGGGTTCTCGGGTTGACGAGGGTGGGGTTTAGTGGGTAGTCTTCTTGTGAGTATGAGAGCCCCATACTCTGTGCGTAAATGGTATTCACCACAAAAAAATGAAAAAACATTCATTATAGTGGGCGCGAGAACCCCTTCTTTTGTGAGGGAATTTATTGCTTTTAGCGATGTATGTGCTACGCAATGTTTTAGAATGCGGGGTAAAATATGAAGTTTATAAATTCTACTATAATTAACATAGTTGAGTGAATTTCGATTTCTAAGGTATATGTTATTGTTGCACTTATTAAAACTTACCTGAGTATATATATTATATTATAAATATTAGTAATAACCACGAACGAAGCAATTACACTCCCATGACAATTCGAAGGCCACATTTGAAATTTAAACTCGTTTCATTCCCCTCAAGAGCTCCAATATCAGCTTAATTAGGATAAATTCTATTAGTACGTATCTTTGAATTCCAAGTCATATCTAACACTCAATATTCACCCCCTTGCCTTTGTTAGGTAGAACCAGCTTTTCATGAAACGATTAACTACCCATAAATGCCTTTGCTCACGCAATAGATAAGAGGATGAGTATTCATAGTACGTAAGTAATTAATGACAGAATCGCTAAAATCGACATCGTTAAGCGCCATCATCATCGCCATCATCATCACCATCATCATGACACAGTCAAGACAATCTATAACGCTACATCTCACAACAAGATGACATGCTTGATTCCTGTTTTGTCGTTTGAAATAGAACACCACTTTACACGTTCCATTCTAAAATCGAATCTAACTTCTGTTGCGGAAGGAATACTTCAAAGTTTCTTCGTGTTTCAGGATTTGATATATGCCATTTAAGATAAAAGGCGACACAACCTGAACGACCGACTCTTTCATTCAGAACATTCATTTAACATTTTGCCGCTATTGTATGTACATGTTTGTATGATGATTTCATGCTGAAAAGCATTTACCTCTAATCACAGGCAGGATTCTTAGAAGACGGTGAAACAGCGAGCCCTTGAACAACATACTTCATGTCAGCGCATATTTCTGAAAGTCACGGCAAGTTTAAGAGGTTTTGCGGTGAGTTCGTGGTAAAAGGAAATTGGTCCTGCTGCTGAAAGTGAAGGTGAAAGGACACGAATGTGCTTAACATTTGGATGGATACAAGCTTGTCATGTTGCGCTCGTCGATTAGAGTGACAGGTTGTCAGTGGATGCTCAGATGTTTATAAATTAGTTGCAAGGGAAGCATTCTGATGATGATTAAACCACAATTTACCAAAAAATGTTGTAGCCTTATTAGATAAATATCGCTTTATGTCGTTTTAAAATTCATCTCAAATTTGAGGTTTAAACGATCTTATAGTATGATGGTTAGTAGTAGTAGTACTTCATTGAGACTTTACTTTTGACATACATATGTTACTTAACCTACTTTTAATGTTACGATTCATTTGACAGTGACACTTTTGTCAAATGTCCGTAGCTTCTTTATATTCCGTTTGCTCTTACGGTTATTGTCTTTTAGTTGCTTATTTACAGATTAAAAACTAAACTGACTTACTCTTTTCTTAGCCTTATTACATTGTAACTCTTCTTTGTAGTTTTGGTTGGTCGTGTGTTCTCTTCAAGCGTTACATCCAAAATCGCATTTCAGAAGAGGCACAGTCCCTACCGACCTGATCTTCAGGATATAAGGAAATTAATTTTTATTTATTTAATCGGTCTCTTAACTATTGTTTATTTGATTTTTATTTTTTCCCAATAGAAATTCAAGTTGCTTTAGCCCCTACCGTATATAATAGAAAATGCTTTTTAGGGGGTTTGGTTGGGGTTCGGTGTTAATCTGGAAGTTTTGGATAATTCTTATGGGAGAGAGATAATATGGATTTTCAGAGGTGGGAGTACTATTGAAGAGGTCCCGGGTTAGATTTGATTCATGTATATGCCATTTAGCAATTCGCTTTTTGCTTGTTTCAAGCATGTATTGCACAATGGTGGTCACTTTGTTTGTTGGTGAAGAACGCTGTTTTTATAGTATTTTTTATTGGGGCGTCGGTATTTCGATATACATTTTCGGAGTATCCTCCTCTCAAATATTTGTAATTCTTCGGCTACTATTGGTGAAATTGTCAGCCAGGCAGGGAAAGAGTATGTGATGATAGAGCGAATTAGGGTTTTATAAATGAGGAGTTTCACATTTGGGAAAACGGATTTGGAGGATAGGAGGGGTGAAATTAATGCAGCAGCTCCTTTGGCTTTGTTTATTGCTTTTCTTGTATGTGGGTTGATTTTGAGCGTGTTGTTGAGGTTCACTCCCAAACACCTAATGTTATCTTTTGGGTTCACCGTGTCCCCGTCGATAACCAGCCTTATCAGCTTGCTTTGCTGAATAGCTAGTTTGTGCCCTATACCAATCGCGTTATGGAAGCAAATTATTTCCGATTCAGCAGCATTGATTTGGAGCCCTCAATCCTTTAAGCAGCGTGCTATAATGTCAACTTCTTTTTGCACCATTTCAATGGTGAAAATGAGAAGAGTGTGACTGGCTAGAATTAGAATATCATCCACGTACATGATCATGTTCGAGTTACTGGAGATGTTTTGGATTCTGTTTGTAGTGGCGGTATGTGGGATGTCGTGCAGGAAGAAGTTGAAAAGGTTTGGTCCCAATATGGATCCTTGTGGGACTCCAGACAGGATAGGTATAGGTGTTGAAGTTCGGTGGGATATTTCAGTCGTTAAATATCTATTTTGTAGAAAGCTGTCAAGGACACGCGTGAGGGCCAGAGGACAGTTGGAATACATGAGTTTGAATTTCAGCCCGTCAGTCCAAACAGAATCAAACGCCTTTTGTAAGTCTAGCGCGCATGTGACTGTGCATTGTTTTTTGCGCAAGTTTTTTTACGACGGTGTCATGCACAAGCGTAATGGCATGTTCTGTGGAACATGCTTCGTAGTATAATTCTTTCCAGAATCTTACTAATATTGGAAAGTAAAGAGATTGGCCTGAAGTTTTTTACGTCTCCGTCGCAGTTTGGTTTAAGGATAAGGATAAGGTTGCCTCATTTCCATCTTTCGGGAAAGTAACCATTGTTAATGCAGTTGTTAAAGATGATTGTTAAGCTTTTGGCGACAATTGTACCGGATTTTCTTAGTACTTTATTGGGAGTACCGCGTAGGCCCCAGGAGGTTTTATTATTAAGAGCAACTGGCATATCTTCTACTTCTGACTTGTAGGTTAAAAAATGCCCCGAATATTTCATTTTGGGGAGATACTGCCTTGTTAGTATCAGAAAATATTATAAGGTATGACTCTTGGTAACTAATGTTTCTAGTTCTGACAGTTGATATCATTTCCTGTGCTCTTTCGTTCTCTGAGGCTCTTTTTTGGTACAGGTTTCCGTAGAATGAGGAGATAACTCGCAGCTTTTCTTCAGGTGTAGAGAAGGGTAGCCCTCTGTGCTTGATAGGGTCCCTGTCGTTGTTAAAATTATATGACCGTCAGCCCGTTAGTATATTTATTTCTCGAAAGACGTCTAAAGATGGTTTGAGTAAACTCAATCTTCTTTTATAATCTTCATTCATCTCATGTCTTATTAGCCACCTTATGTGGTTGGTTAGTTCTGTGATTTCTCCTTTGAGAGTGAGGTATTTCTGGTTTATACGATTATTGTGCTGGACCAGATGGCGTTCCTTCTGAGGTTTTGCGGCTTGTCTACAAGCTTTGTCCTGACTTGTTGCTCAGTACGTTCAACGCTTGCCTTTACGAAGGTGTATTTCCGGAACGCTGGAAAGTGGCGACGCTCGTACTGATCAGCAAGGGGAAGGGAAATTCCGAGTTGGCGTCTGCATACCGCCCGTTATGTATGCTAGACATGGCTGGAAAGTGCTCGAGAAACTCATCAAGGGAAGACTCACTGACGCGGTCCATTCTGCCGGGGACCTATCTCCACGGCAGTATAGTTTTAGAGCAGGTCGCTCCACTATTGACGCGATAGCGGAAGTAGTGAGCGCGGTCCAAAGAGCGGAGGCTCACTGCCAGTCAAACAAAAGGGTTGTATTGCTCGTGACGCTTGACGTCAGAAACGCCTTCAATTCCGCTAGATGGGCGGATATTCTGGAAGCACTGGAAAACTCTTTTCAAGTTCCAGAATATCTGATGCGGATTTTGAAGAACTACCTGACAGACCGGAGCCTGCTCTATGAGACGAAGGAGGGTCGGCGGAGGATGGAAGTTACATCGGGTGTTGCACAAGGCTCCATCCTTGGCCCAGACCTGTGGAACATCACGTACGACGGGCTACTGAGAATCGAGCTCCCGGATAAGTCGCGCTTGATCGGCTATGCAGATGATGTCGCAGCGCTAGTTGCGGGACGCACTGTTGAACAAGCGCAACTCAGACTGGGTATGCTAATGCACCGAGTGAGGGACTGGATGACTGCTCGCAGGTTCAGCCTAGCTTTGGAGAAAACCGAAGTAGTCATCTTGACAAAGAAGAGAATCCCTAGAGTAAGGATGATCAACATTGAGGAAGCACTCGTTGAGACTAAACTAGCAGTGAAGTACCTGGGCATTTTGATCGACTCGAAGATACGTTTCTCCGAGCAAATCAGGGCAATAGCGGACAAGGCTGCAGTGAGTGTTTCGGTTCTCAGCCGACTAATGGCCAACATAGGGGGTCCCACCTCATCAAGAAGGAGACTTCTGATGAGTGCAGTACAACCTGTGCTGTTGTACGGATCGGAAATATGGTATGAGGCTCTCAATAAGGAGCTGTATCGAAAGCGCTTGGCACAGGTGCAGCGACGAAGAGCGCTGCGGATTGCATCTGCATATCGGACTGTCTCGGAGTCAGCAGTGCTGGTTATCACAGGAGTGATACCCATTGCCCTCCTTGCCAAGGAGCGCCGCAGAAGCTACCTGCGGAGGAATGAATGCGACAGAGATGCTGTTGCCCACGAAGAACGAGAACGCTTACTCAGTGATTGGCAACAGTCCTGGGTGAGCGATAAAAAAGATAGGTGGACCGCACGCCTTATTGGTGACCTGAGGCCGTGGCTCAATCGAAGGCATGGTGAGACTGACTTCTATCTAACTCAGCTACTGAGTGGACATGGATACTTTCGGTCTTACCTGCACACGATTGGTAAGTCACGATCTCCGGACTGCATATTCTGTGCTGGAAAGGTCGATGATGCCTACCACACATTTTTTGTATGCAAGAGGTGGGAAAGGCAGCGCGGTGACCTCATCGAAGAAATGGGAGATCTCTCTTCGGATGAACTCACTGGAGAGATGCTCACATCCGTTGACAAATGGAACTGTGTGGCACATTACGCTCGGGCAGTCCTTAAGATAAAAATGTACATATTTGAGCGCCTGGAGGCGTCCTGGTTGGAGGGGTCTCTTTTCTAGAAATCCCTCTCCCTTGTCCTCCTTCCGCTGGAAAACGGATCCTTGTAGCCCGGTCGCGCCTAAACGCGTAGAGAAATGAGGCTTAGCCCGAAGTAATGTGTCAAACGGTTCCAGGCTAGGTTCTCAGATTGACAGGGGAGGTGTTTAGTGGGTAGTCCAAGGGAATCCTCCATGGAAGTCCCACACTGCCAGACTCGGCGGGCGTAAATGCCTTCACCTCCCTACCACAAAAAAAAATTGTGCTGACGGAAGATCCGTTTAAGCCTTTGAGTTTTCCGTTTTTGTTCCTTCATGTGTGCTTTGGTGTTTTGCGTAAGGCATCTGTATAGCCGTTGTCTCAGTTTTTTCCGGCGCATGTGCATCCATTCGTTTTAGTATAGACTGGGTTGGGTTCTGGATGTGGATATTAATTTTTTGGTTCGATAGAATTCGGTTTACAGGGGGAGGGGTGGAGGGGGGTAAATCGTCTTCGAAGTCTTTTCTAAACTCCACCCAATCAACAGAGGCATGGGAGCGAAATTTTTTCTTCAATAGTGGTTTGATTATTTTGGTGAAGGCTTTCACCAAATAATAGTGATCGGATATCGATGGTAGGGTTGCACATTGGTAGGGAGATCTGTCATCAGTTGGTAGGTCTTGTGAAACTAGAAAGTTATCTAAGAAGGAGCTGCTTCTTGGATATGAGGGGACACCTGCGTCGACGATAGCGCATGTTAGAAAAACGCTCGAAAGGAACCATTGATATATTCTTCGGCCGTTTGGATTCCATGTGGAATCACTCCAATACTCATGCCTCCTATCGAGGTCTCCGCTGAGGAGAATAGAGTCGTGATTAGCAGCTATTGTTAGCATTCTATAAAAGGTCAGTTCTTTTAAAGATCCTAGGTTTCCTGTCATGTAAATAGATCTAATTAGTATTATCTTTTGACTACCATTGTGTCTTCGCATGTTTAAAGTTGCTAGTATGCAGCAAATGTCAGGATGGTTAAAATTTATTTGGTTTCGATACAGAATGGCGATCTCTCTGCCTGCGTCGTTTCGAAGTTCTTGGATGTTTTCTATTCAGACATTGTATGTCAGTTTTAAGACAATTTTGTTAAGGAAAACTATGTCTGGTTGAATGGATTTCGTAAAGTTAGACACGAAAATTCTTTTGTCATGGGAAACTAGAGAATTTATATTGAGACAGATCGTAATCAGATTATTTACCCCCATACAGGTTAAATATAGCTCAATGAGCAAAAATGGCTTGTCCTGCGTTAGCGTACCATCGTATTTTGGCCAGAATTGGGGAACCTTTTTAGGAGGTGACACTCCTAAAACTTAGCATGATGGTTCGAAGTGAACTATTTTTCTATGTAATATTTCGTGTTAAATTTTTATGTGGGCATACTATGAAGTATATCTTTCCTAACTTTCAGCGACAAAAATCACTTTTTAAGCGAATTTAAAAATATTTTACTTAACATCAAATCTACATATTGGGGGAAAATAGACTATTTACCAATATGTAAGGTAAACGTAAGCTTAAAAAATAATTAATGAATGTTTATTGTAGTTTGTGGCACAATAAAGAAGTGCTAGAACTATACTCCTTTCAAATTCGTCAGATAATCATAAACTAATAGAAATGGAGTCATATTCTAGTTATAAGTAAATGATATTTAAAGATATTTTCAAGACATTAAAACATAATGAGACATGCTTTTAAGCAAACTCCTCTGATTTATATTGCCCTACATAGACACAGTTTCAAAGATCTGGAATGTCAAAAGGGAATTTCTTTATGTAGCATTCAATAAAGTTTTGGTAAATACCTCAAAGTGATGCGTCGTTAAGAAAAATTTAAAGAAAACTAATACTGGCTTCAACATGCCTTACCCCGCAGGAGGAATACCGCCCAACAGAAATATTCTTGGAGGCTAGCATTTTTTAGGAAATACCACCCCATGTGTGCGAGGAAAAAAGGTCACTGTGAGGTTCCTCCTGAGATAACAGGTAAACGATCCTGACTGAATCTGGACTACGCTTTGGACAATGAAGTGGAATTGATGCTTTGGGCTGGCGGACATGATGGCTGGACCTAGTTGCTTCGTAAGGAAGCGTCGAGATAACACTTGTGCATAAACGGCTCAAATCCAACTATCGTGCTGTATCCGTCCTGACGAAATGTTGGCAAGCCTCGGAGTACGTTTGAAGTTCGTCCAATTGAGTTGGTGGTGTAGTTTCAGTTGAGACTAACTTCCGATTAGTGCTGATCTAGCTGTGAGCATTTGTCACCATAAGAGCTTGTGCCAACCCTAGTATGGGTTCCCTGCTCTGCAAAGACAACCATGGGACTAAAAAGGTGACTACGCACCCGAATGAAGATAGCAGCTCCGAAGGTGCCCTAATCAAACTGGACTCAACTCAACTAAAAAAAACTAAATAATAAATATACAGAAAAGAACAACATTAATACCAACAAACGGTTATAGCTATGACGTTAACAGCAAATTGAGCATCGTACAAATGACGACAAAAATGACGTTGAATGCAACTATCGTAAAGATGAACAAAGAATGGAGAACGACGGATAGTCCTCTCCAAACAGAGATCCTTACGGTCTTCAGGCGTAGAGAAAAAACAATGCGAACACCAGAGCGTCCTAAAAAGGGAAAGCGGGGCATTCTGCAGGAAGCGAGAGATGTTTTTTTGGGTATATTGAAGTCGGCTCTCTTTATTTTCTAAATATATTTTCTATAACACGCTATTTAGAACCAGAATATATGTTATAATTGATATGTAATGTTTTTTTGGTCGTTGAAAATTAATTTTTTTTGTAATATTGGTCTCGATCTCGGAAATGATCGAGTCTTTGCCATAGTAAGTGAGCTGATTGATGATATGCTAGCTTCGGAGTTTATAGTTTTAAAGCTATAAAAACACTGTCCTTCTAATAATAATCACTTACAAGCGTAAGTAAACTGTTATTTCAGGAAAATTATAATCGCTTATATGCATTTATCTATGCTAAGCGTTTTTATTGATCTCTCGACCCTTTTAACATCAACTTAATCGTAATCTATATATTTGTGTGCTCCACACTGGACTTTGATTGCTGTATAGATTTAGTTTTGGATAGTTCTGATAGCAGCAAATTACTTATGAAAATTTCCCTTAGTAATATGCATGTATCCTTTGCAGTGGCGGCTCCAGAGGGGGGCCATGGGGGCCATGCCTCCCCCCCGACAGCTCAGAAAAATTATTTTTTTCGTATTTCAAATTGTATATAAAATTATGTTTGACCCAATATCGGAAAAGCCATTTCGTACAAGATTTGCACAGACGAAACTTATTTCTTTATTTCTATATAATATTAACTTATATACACCTAATTCAAGTTTACATTTTTGGGTTATTATATAGAATACCTGCATCAGCGGCAATTTTACTACGGTTTTTAACAATAAAAATTATACATTTATTTGTTTCTCCGTTTTAAAATGGAAATTCATCATCAAAATTGATCAAAATAAATTATTATCTACGATAGCGAGATCCGAATTGGGCCTTGTCGACTTTGCACGACCGAAACCGATATCTGCCGAGAGTCAATGGAGCAACGATCTTGCAGTCCCTACGTCGACACCAATGATATTATACTGAGAGGTAGTGAAGGAAAACTATCGATAGCACTATCGACACTATCGATAGTATTTCACTATCGCACCACTATCGATAGTCCCCTGTACTATCGAATGTTTTCGTTAGTTTAAGAATATGTTTGGAATTGGAATTTTACAGCCCAAAAAGAAAAAGAATGATTTTATTCTTTTTCTTTTTGGGCTGTAAAATTCCAATTCCAAACATATTCTGCTAAAATTTGTTCCATTATCGTTTTCCATTTTAGTTGTTTTTACCTAACATCACATTGAAAATCCATTCGATCATGTTCAATCAGGGGTGTCGTTCTAAATTTCCCCAAAAACTAATTTGAGAATTCAATGAAAATTAACCTTTAAGGGCAGAATGGCAACTCTTTAAACTATCGCAGTGGCCTTCAAATGCATTTGTTTATCTTACCGGTCGTTCTCGTTCTTTTTTACTCATCGCGCGTGCAGTTTTTTGTCCATTGAAATTGTCATTTCGTTGAAATCAAAATTTTTAAAAAGTTATCATTTTCTCATTCTCAGTGGAAAAGGGCTCGAAGCATGCTCGAAGCCTCTGTTGTGTTTTAAAGTGATTTTTACTGTTGTGTGTTTGTTTTGTCTCCGAGTCCTGATGGATTCCAAAAATGTAAGTACTGTGTTAATATATAAATATGTTTAAATATATATATGTATATACATATATATATATATATATATATATATATATATATATAGATATATATATATATATATTTATAAATATATATATATATATATATATATATATATATATATATATATAAATATATATATATATATATATATATATATATACACATATATGTATATATATATATACATATATATATATATATTTATACATATGTGTATATATAAAATTTTTATGTATATTTTTTCAGAATATACCTGGAAAAATTACGAAAAGGCAATCCACCAACCCAATTGAATCTTACTTTGGAAAATTACCTTAACAAAATCTTGAAAGCAGCCTATTAGAACCACAGCCTTCTACGTCCTCGTGTCCTGATATAAATGTACGGCCTCATATTCCAAAAACATCTGAGCAACCTACAAACGATGACTTCTTAAATAATTCTGAAGCTCCTGAAGACACTGGCATGCTTCTGGGACCATCTATTTCTTCTTCAGGCGTTTCTTCTATTCCCGATTCAAGTAACCTCTTATCGACTTTTGATATAGGAAATTATGTTGGTAAACCAGCTGATAAATTTACTAAGTTCGGCGTGCTATAAAACCATTGGCAACCTCCAAAAGATTACTCATTTCCATTTTCAATTCACAAAAAGGGTGGAAAAGAGGTGAAGCGATACTTGGGAAGGAATCATTTGGAAAGTAAACACTGGCTTGTTCTATCTGACGTACAAAGAGGGCTTTATTGCAAGTATTGCGCCCTATTCTCCGAAGAGTACAGTGGCCACAATAAAGCTGTTCATTTGCAATCGTTTGCTACAAAGCCTGTTACCTCATTTGCAAAGCTGTTAGGGAAAGAGGGTTTCATAGAAAATCATGAAAAAAATGTTTACCACAAAAACAGCGTTGAAATTGGTAAAAATTTTATTAAAGCGTACCTGTCGCCTAAAGAAGCAGTTATAAATCAAGTAAATACTCAACGGCTTCAACAAGTCATAGAAAATCGAGAAAGACTGCGGCCAATTATTGAAACAATCATGTTTTTGGGTCGACAAAACATACCATTGCGTGGCCACCGCGACGACGGTCAGCTTTTAGAACCGGAACCCGCACTGACCAACGAAGGAAACTTTAGGGAGCTCCTCAGATTTAGAGTAGCGTCAGGAGATGGCGTCTTAAAGAAACATCCGGAAAACACAAGTTCGAGAGCGACCTATATTGGGAAAAATACACAAAATCAGCTTATTGAATGTTGTGGTGAAGAAATCAAAACTGAGCTCATTAACAGAGTAAAACAGGCTGGATGCTATAGAATCATCTTCGATGAAACAACTGATTTATCGCATACATCACAATTATCCTTAACTATCAGATACACTTGCAACGGGCTACTTAGGGAAGATTTTTTCTGTTTTATTGATGTCCATGAAAGTTTGATTGATTTTATGGAGGACAAAAGTGCGGAGCCCAAAATTAGTGGTGAAATGTTGGGAAAGTTAGTTGTTAAACTAATCAAAGAAGAACATTTGGATATCAAAGAATGTATTGGAATCGGAACTGACAGCTGCAGTGTGATGTCTTCAGATGTTAGATGTCCCTGTTTAAATCATGGATTGAACAACTCATTATCTAAATCCAATAACCTTCAAAGTGTACAGAACCTAGTCGGCACCATAAAGTCTTTCGTTGAGTTTTTTTCATCATCTGCAAAGAGAAACACGGTTCTCGGAAGTGCACTGAAAAAAAGAAATGAAGACTTAGAAGAATTTAAGGGCACCAAATTATCAAGTCTGTGTGAAACCCGATGGGTAGAGAGGCATGACAGTGTGATCAAGTTTCAAGAAGCTCTGCCTTATATAGTTAAAGCTCTTGTATCCATTTCCGAATGGTCAGAATTTAATACTTCATCGAAAGCCAACGCCCTGAAAAAGGCTCTCTGTGATGTGCATCTTTAATAGATGTTTTGAAACAGACTCTCCCTTTGAGTAAGATGCTTCAATCTCCTTCATTAAATTTGAAGAAAGCTTCTGATGTGATTCTCGATACCATTTCAGTTTTAGAATCAAAGCGAAAAGAATGTGGTGTTGTATTTGCAAAGATTTTTGTTGAAGTGAGAAATTTATGTTCGGATTTAGACGTCGAAGTAAAAATGCCACGATTAGCTGGTGTCCAAAGAAATCGGCCGAACTATGCAACTTCTGATCCGGAGGATTTTTTTAAAAAATCCATATACATTCCTCTCCTAGACAACATTGTTTTTGACCTTAAGTCTCGTTTTCCTAAGGACACCGTAGAATGTTTCGGACTTCAACTGCTAATGCCAACAAGTATCGTGAGAGAGCCTGGGCCACCACACCAGTCAGAGCCGATACAAGAGAAACTATGTGCACTGAGGGACAAATTTTCACCGATTCTCGGTCTAGAAAGCAGTCAAGTCCAAGCTGAATTCGACTTATGGAAAGCTAAATGGATTAGAGAAAAACCGTCTGGTGTAAAACTGCCGAATACAGCACTTGATGCATTAGAAGCTTGCGACGCAGATATTTTCCCATCAATTCATGGTTTGTTGAAGATATTTTCTACTTTGCCAGTAAGTGTAGCGTCTGCTAAAAGGTCGTTCTCCACGCTGCGTAGGCTGAAGACGTTGTTAAGGTCAACAATGGGTGAAGAAAGATTAAGTGGACTTTGTTTACTTCATACACACCGAGATGTAGAGGTAGATATTAACAAAGTGATTGATAGATTTGCTAAGTCTGGTAACAGAAGGATGGATTTTGTTATTTAGTGTTAATCAATTATCTAACTAATGTAAATATTTGTAACATAAATAAAACATTTAATGTTCATTCTGAAAGTGGTACTTATTTCCAGTTTGTGTGGATTGAAACAGGTTTTTAACTACCCCGACCATAGAGTAAGTAATTGATCTGTTAAAATACTTTCTGGCATTCAAGACTTGGAATGATAACATATCAGGCTGAACTAAACGTACAATCAAAACAAAGTTGAAGTACATTTATGTGACAGTAATGTTCAACAAAAAAAAAAATAATAATAATAATAAAATAATAAACAAATTTCTTAATCATGAAATTATTACAATCTATAACAAAGTGTTAATAAAAATGTATTGGAGGGGGGGGGGGGGAGGAGACTAAAAGTTTCAACCAAACTTTCCCGTACACGGCCCCCCCCCCGGGAAACTCTCCTGGAGCCGCCCCTGATCCTTTGGTGGTTAAATTAGTTTACAAGTAGTTATTCAATTTTATATCTATCATCAACCACCATTGGCCCAACCAGCTGGAAAGGACAATATCTCGTAGGACCATTAAGTTTCAAAAAGCAAATAACAATTTGAGTGGTTGCCACTTTGAAAGTCAAAGACTGTTTAAAAAAAACTTTTCTGTTTTATGAATACTTCTAATATAAGCCATTTCAAACTTGTCTATGAAAATTTATTTAACAGTTTAGTTGCTACTAAAAAAAACTTTTGGAAAAACAAGAAAATTAACTCCAAAATGCCCAGAAAACGTTGAAATACACTTTATGGAAGCGGTGCTAAATCATTTTTTCCCTGTTTCCTTAGTGATGGCGCACATGTTGGAGGTTTTTATGTTGTATTGTTCGGCACCACTTCCATAAAATTTATTTCATTCTTTTTAAGGCATCTAGAAGTGGGTTTTCTTTCTCTTTCTAAAAGTTTTTCTATTTCATCCTTTTCAGTGGCAATTTTTTTAAATTCAAATCTGTTAAAATTCAATTTCTTGAATGCATTATACCATTTAAGTAGGGGTAGTTTGCCAGTTCTGGCCCACTTTTTTCATACAAATTTCAAATGTGGTCTAGGGTGTGTGTCTTGGGTCTATGGGTGTGTATATTAGGGTGGTATAGGTAGGTGCCTGGGATAAGAAGGTATGAGCCCGGAATAGGTGTGGGAATCTTGGGTAATTGCCAGGGGAGGGTGTGGATCTTAGGTATATGGGTGTATGTATTGAATTAGCATAGGTGGGTACCAGGGATGAGAAGGTATGGGTCTTAGGTAAATAAACATCTGTGACTTGGTTAAGCAGGTAAGCGTTCCGGGTCTTAGTACCCTCTAGCGGTTAGTAGAAGTAGTTATATGTCTTTAGATGACGGGTGCGCTTTCTTAGCCTAAGTAGCCTCTAATGGTAAATGGCGAGACTAGGCATATTGACTATAGGCTAGGATAGTCTCATATTTTCAATTAATAGATTAAAGACCGAAATTTCTCGGCGTGTGTTTATATAGAGTTAATATATGTGCTTAAAATTAATAGCCTTTGACGCTTTTAGCGGTAGATAATTATATTATTCATAGTTGTTATTTCTGTATAGTGGAAGGATTTTTCATATATTCATTGCTTCTAGTCTTTAAGTAGTTTTGTTATTCATGTTTGGTGGAAGTGCTTCTCGGTTCTTTAACGCTTCTAGTAGTAGATAGTTTTTTACCCATGCCTACTTTAATGAATATGTTAGGAGATCCATGTCTAGAGTTGTTAGCTTGAAGTATTAGGGTTGCTGA
Organism: Odontomyia ornata; assembly: GCA_963969285.1. Lineage (NCBI taxonomy): Eukaryota > Metazoa > Arthropoda > Insecta > Diptera > Stratiomyidae > Odontomyia > Odontomyia ornata. The sequence goes on from CAXAJY010000195.1 coordinate 110,364, forward strand.
TCAATTAGGGAAGCTCTGTGGAAAGGTGGCGTTCTGGGCGATAGGTTTACTGGTTGTAGGGCCTGAGATCCTTTAGCGCGTGTCACTTATTGAAGGCGTGTGGAAATCACCGATTTGCTTGATCACGTTAGGCGTGCTGGACGTTTTTTATGGTGCGAGTGGTTGCGTGGTGACGGAGGGCGCTGCTGTAGATGGGTAACTTTGTATTATGGATAGACGATGGGTTTGCCTTTCGACGGGTATTTTAAGGCGTTACAATTTGCTTCATGGGTGCTTGGTTAAGGAGCGCGTTGCTCATCGATTGGTGTCTGTGGCTAAGGATCAACGGCCGCGTGTGGAAATGACCGATTCGCTGGATCATGCTAGGCGTGCCGGAAGTTTTTATGACTCGGTCAGTTGCATGGTGATGGAGGGCGCTGCTATAGCCGGGTGGCTTTGCATTATGGATGGGCGACGGGCTTGCATTTCAACGGGTATTCTAAGGCGTGAGAATTTCCTTCATGGGTGCTTGCTTAAGGTACGTTTTGCTCCTCGTTTGATGTCTGTGGTTAAAGATGGATGGTATTGTAGATGTGATGCGCGTTGCTTGTTAGAGGAAGTAATCTGAGGTGTATGTTTCCACCGAGCCGTAGAAATTTGTCTCGTGAGCGTTTGGTTAAGTTTCCACATTGCTCATCAAAGGGTGCCTGTCTTTAAGTATGGACGGGCTTGTCGGCGATTCGGAATGATTTACGTCGATTTTTGGAGGATCGTGATTGGGGTATAGATTTATTCGACGGTGAATGCTGTTGGGCTTGGAAATTGACCTCGGGGGATGCGTGGCATGTGCAAGTAGTTTTGCTTGTTAAGAGTAGTGTTTCGTTCGCATAGACTTCCCTGTCGGCGCGAGTTTTGGGGCATCGGAATCTACAGCGTGGAAGAGAAGTGGCATGGCATACATTGCATTACAATATAGTTTTGCTTGATGGAGGGGGTTTTTCTTGTTGTGTTGGCCGTGGACAGCGGGTAACGTGATGCGCGGCATTGAGACGTGTTTTCATAAATGTCCATTCACAGATGCGTCTGTTCTAGTTTGCTGATTGTTATTTACATTGATCGTTTTCAGTTTCTTTTTGCTCGGATACGTCGTTTCTTTGTTTTGTGACTCAGTGCTACTGTATATTATTGCTTTTATCGGTTTCATGTTAATAGTACTTTAAGAATCGTCTTCAATGTATTTTGTTCGGTTAGACTACTATGTTGATTGTTCAAATCTATGGATGCAGGGAAAAAAGATCTTAATGTTTGTTGTAATGCGTTCTTGATATTTAGTAAAGTTTTAAATTTCAGTTTTCTTGTAGCAGCATTTTGTTTGTCTGCATCATCATCACTTCTTTCTTAAAGCAGTTTCTATACTTCATTCTCTGATTGTACTATTATGTAGAAGTATGGCGCTATATTCATTCATTTTTTTTTCTTTGCTATAGGATGCTCACTGGTTTTGTTCAAAAATTCTAATAATTTCTTCCAAGACGAGTTATTTTATCAAATTAATGATCTTGTAGTGCATGAGATGGTGATAATTTTGTTCGTACATCATATGATTTGTCCCTTTTGATAAGTGCTTGGGTCTATTTTTTAGATCACTATGTTGAGATGTATGTTTTGGGTATCTATTCTAAATTTGAGATTATTTATGGATGTTGTATAGGAAAGATATTACGGTTTATGGCTTCTGGAATGCTACTTTTTTATGGAGTTTATGTATGATGGATGTAGAAATCATCGTGGTGGTCCTAATGAGTAGGAATATAGACGCATTTTCATTGATTAATTTTGGGTACGTACTGAAAGGAAGAACCTAATATAGAAAAAAGTGAATGCGCTAGGTCATTGACATTAGGGGTTTGTTGGTATTATGGTATTATTCTTTGTTTATGCTCATAGTGCATGGGAAAATATTTTTGGTCCTATATGATGGCATTATAGGCATGAACTAGATTGAATAAATTTTTATATTTACTCTGAATTAGGTGCTGTTATTATGGATCTGTATTATTTAGTTTAAGTAGTTTCATGAGTGTCAGTATAATACAGAGTAAAACTGTTTTTTTATGCTTGTCTCATATTCTACACAGTATGTATGATTTTTTTTTGACATTTCCGGATCTCTTTGGCCATATCTGCATTAGGAACTTGATGATGTTTTGAGTATGAGAATTTTTAATTTGTTATCTCCTTAGGAATGCTTGCATGCATGGATGATGCCATTTAGCTGATACTTTTCGGATGCATATTATCGCTTTTAGTGCCTACATGATTGCATGAGAATTTACAAACCTCATACTTTGTGTGCTTGTATTAAGCGTAAAGTCACTTCAGCTATAGTCATATACATTTTCAATATTTGAGCATTGTAAAATACGTATTTCCTACATTTTAAATATGCTAGATTTATCATCATAGCGATTTGAGGGTATACTCATTAACATATTCAAGTATTATTTTCACATAAGTAAACTATATTCTTGTTGAGTTTTTTCTTATCAGAATTTTTTTCTGCTGGATGCTTGGTTGATTTTTAATAGGGTTGCAGAAGATCTAATTAGTTTTCAACATAAAGGATATGTTTTGGGTTGGCGCACTGCTACCATAGATCACTTAGGCTAATGTTTATGTAAGATAGTTTGGTATAGATAGCGATGTGTGGAAGCATATGAGTTTATGGTAGGCTATTTTTGGATCGATCTCATCGTATCTTGTATAGACAAGTAGCATATGTTATAAAGTGTTCTTGATAAGGATGGTCACGAGTCATTGTAAGATGTTAAGATATGATCATTACTTTCAGGAGGTGTTTGTCTGCTGGTAATTAGATGAACAGATGTATACTTGAGTTGAATGAACTAATGAGGGGTTTTTTTTTTGTCTCTCATTAGATATTTTTGAATGGTAGAATTGAGTGTTTGATACTTGGGAGTTTCGGATATGCTAGGAATGTTTAGGTTTTTTTTTGGTTTTATTGTTTGAGGTATTTGTTTACTTGAGCCGTGTTAGATTAGTTGTTAAAATAAAAAGATTGTGTTTCTTTCTAATAGAAATAATTTATTGAGTAATGCTATTTTTTTTTTGTTATATATATAAATAAATTTTCATACATTTTACAGGACATCTTATATATGGGTTGATATATTTATGAATTCTAAAGCATATTGAAGGTTTATTCAGCTGCACTATTTCTGCTTTAGGGTCATACAAATGTATAGTAAGTCCTCTCACGTCTTTTTTAATGTTTATTATACAATTTATATAGCAATTCAATATCCTCAGCATATAATTGTAGCTTATGTCCCCTTCACTCTAGTGCGAACTATTGATGTTTCAATTCGATTTTCGTTTTGGTTGCATTTTATGAGAATAGTATGTTCCTTGATGAATTACTGGTGAGGATTTCCCGATACATTCTAATAGCGCTGGCCACCAGCTGGCTCTAATTTTGTTTGGACTATTTGTACTATCCCATGCTATGAATTATTACTTTGTCGTATGTATGCGAGACTGCAGGAGTATGTACTGTTGTATTAGTTTAAAAATATTTCTTGTCTCTTGATCGTATGAATGACAAATGCATGTATCAGTGCCTGATGTCGTATTAGAGTTGGACCATTCACATATTTGGTAGTGTATTCCATGTTTATTAGATACTTTCTCGCCCATATTACCATATTTAAGCATATAATTCTCGATTCGTATTCGGTGTTCAGGAAAAATATCACGGTACACTTCCATGAAGTATAGGATAACCATTGTAATAGATCTTATCGCGGTGAAAGTGTATTGACCTCTGTTTTTCTAGTTTTCTTGACGTCGTTTACGTTGGTTTGCTGAATTTTAAAAACCTTATAATAATCCGTAGAATTATATGTAGTCTAGTGATAGAAAAAACGACGTGCTGCCTTTAAGTTAACATACATTCATGTCCTAGTTTGTACAGTGCAGCTAAGATGAGGGTCTGTTTCTCAATATTAAATTTCAGTATTTTATAGACTCAAGAGATTATACTTGATTTCAAAGCCTTTCACAATAGTTTGTAGATTACCAAGTCTCAATTTCCAATTTCCTTATGAATAATTCCTTTAAGTGAAGTAAAACATTGTTTATAGGGTTTTTAGTATTTTATTTCATCACATGGAAAATTAGATCGTTACATAGTACTGGTATTTCATAAAAAAGCCTAGAGTAGTTTATATTTACAAATGATGTTTGAGTTGGAGTGAAGAAGTCGTTGATATCCAGTTTAAGTACGCTTTTTTCTCTGCATCTTGCACAATATTGGTCATAGTATTCCTTCACACAATCGGTAAGCAAATTGTTGTATTGCATGACAATGTTGAAAAAATCCATCAAGATGAAAAGCGTGAAGAGCTCGGGATGTTTAAGTATTAGTCTCTCTCCTCCAATAGGTATGTAGAAGAGTTCAAGAAGTCCAAGCTGATTTGCAGGGAACTCATCTACTCTATCCTTGAGATCAATGAGGTATTGGCGAAGTGAAGTCCATTGACTGTTATCTAACTCCAACTGATTTTGTCCACTGCATCGGAAGATTATTTTCGCTTGAAATGTCAGCGGGTCAAATCCAAGTATTACTTTGCTTTTGTGGAAGCCTTCATCAAGATAGTATGTATAGTTCAGCAAGAGGTTTTTCTCATAGATTCGCTGTTTCTCTCGATTCTTTTTTAGTTTCTTCTCTTTCTTGTTCACTTTTCTGGCTGAAGTAGCCTTATCAGTCTGGCTGGCCTTTTCATGCTTCTGACTGACTGACGAAGTTATTGGATCTGCTCCGTTCATTTTAAATGACTGCTTCTAGTAGTAAAACTAAAGATGTATATTTGTTACACCAGCATATATATTCACTTCTCTGCATTTACGGATGGAGTGGGGGGCAAGTTCAATATGTGTTGATAATTCTATTGCATAAGTAAACATGTTTAGCCCTTGAATGCTGTAATGTTGCTTACGCTCATGATTTGAATTCAAAGATAAGAAAGTGCTATGGAGTTAAGATTTGAACCACCAAGCTAACAGGAGTAGGAGTCAGTAACAGGAAATGACACTTTGCTCCGTATTTCCTTTAGAATTTTTAGGAGTACTGCTGGGCTACAATAGATTGCTTCTAGGCTAATTAGCTGTCTTTTTATCTATTAAACTATCTAATTAGCTGTCAGTTTTGCTGATGAGCTGTCTATCTTATGTGTAATGCTGTCTTTTAAGCCGATTCCCTGTCTGTTTAGCTGATATGCTATACTCTTGAGCTGTCTATTTAGCTGTTACTTTTGCTGATGAGCTGTCTATTATATGTATAATGCTGTCTATGCAGCTGTCTATTTAGCTGATGCCCTGTCTGTTTAGTTGTTATGCTGTCTGCTGAGCTAACCGTTTAGCTGATAAACCCGTCTATTTAGCTGGTAAGTGGTCTATGTAGCTTTCTTTTTAGCTGATGCCCTGTCTGCTTAGTTGATATGCTATCTCTTTAGCTGTCTGTATAGCTATCTTTAGTTAATAAGTTGAGCGTTTGACCTTACGTGCTATCTGCCATTCAGTAAATTCATTTGATTGTTGGTAATTATCTGCCCATAAAAAAATTCTTACTTTCCATACAGTTGCAGTCAGCTTTTTTTTACATTTACTTTAAATGTCATATGCACATCACGATTTACGTTAGGCCTATTGGTTACCAAGACTGCATGTTGATCATCTTCCAAGTTATTCGTAGGCATACATGGGTCAGACAAGAATCTTCACGTCTATGTTGCTCTTCTGGTGAACAAATCTTGATTAGGAGCAAGCCATTGTTATTTGATCGAGAGTTAATTGATCTTATTTCACACTGATGCATTCTTCATAAGAACATTCTTTTTTATCTGCGTCAGTTTTTCTCTGGACCTCTGTCTATCTAATCTATAGGATCCTCTTTCTACAGCAATTCGATTTCAGTTCTCTAGGTTTTCATGTCTTCATAGGATTTGCGACCTATGGGACCCTTATTGCCCACTATAATGTTCCATTGCATTGAAATTATGTTGCTACACTTATGAACTCATCCAATATGTCCAAAAATCATATGATCCCATGGGTCAGCCATTTGAATCATTTTGTAAAGCACAAACTTGTTGAATAAATCTCTACTTCATGCAAACCATTGCTAGGGCCTTAACATGAATTAGTTCAGCCTGTTGCTTAGTCGATGTATTAAGGGTTTATAGTGGAACTTATTAAGTATATTGAATCATCTTGGCGTTCTCATGTATGATCAACCCTTTTGGATTATCCGGGATATGCTATGACTGGAACAATTTTCTCCCTATCATTGAACAATTGAGTAAAATTTTGATACCTCCAACTGACTAAAAATCTGTAATTGATCCATTTTCAGAAGATGTTTGAATGGTTTGGAAGACTTGAGGCTGCAACATTACTCACAACCTGTGAAATGATTAAATATCATGGACAAATGTGTCTACATATGTACATTATAATAGCTATCAAATGTCTATGTATTAGTATCATATGATCGACTGGTCTCTTTATCATGCAAAGAGGGTTATCCACAATCACCGATCAGTTGAGCCGTCTGATACGATCACGAGTTGCCTGTTCAGCAGTTGAACTTTGGTCAACTTCACACCAATATGTTTTCTCTTTCGCACCTGCTAACCCAATTGCCTGACGAACTCAAGGTAGCCTTCTCTTTCTCACCTACAACTCGAGTTGATTGGTGAGCAGAAGGTGGTGAAGGGCCTTACAGGGCTTCTACCCAGCCTGTCCCGTGGCATGCATGCATGATGATCCTCGCAGAGATGCAGAATAACCTTCTACCCAGCCTACCTCATTGCCACGCAGGCATCAATGACCGGTAATCATGCGTTATGACGCGTCATAATGCATGATTACCGGTCATTGATGCCTGCATGGCAATGGGGTAGGCTGGGTAGAAGGTTATTCTGCATCTCTGCGAGGATCATCATGCATGCATGCCACGGTACAGGCTGGGTAGAAGCCCTGTAAGGCCCTTCACCACCTTCTGCTCACCAATCAACTCGAGTTGTAGGTGAGAAAGAGAAGGCTACCTTGAGTTCGTCAGGCAATTGGGTTAGCAGGTGCGAAAGAGAAAACATATTGGTGTGAAGTTGACCAAAGTTCAACTGCTGAACAGGCAACTCGTGATCGTATCAGACGGCTCAACTGATGGGTGATTGTGGATAACCCTCTTTGCATGATAAAGAGACCAGTCGATCATATGATACTAATACATAGACATTTGATAGCTATTATAATGTACATATGTAGACACATTTGTCCATGATATTTAATCATTTCACAGGTTGTGAGTAATGTTGCAGCCTCAAGTCTTCCAAACCATTCAAACATCTTCTGAAAATGGATCAATGACAGATTTTTAGTCAGTTGGAGGTATCAAAATTTTACTCAATTGTTCAATGATAGGGAGAAAATTGTTCCAGTCATAGCATATCCCGGATAATCCAAAAGGGTTGATCATACATGAGAACGCCAAGATGATTCAATATACTTAATAAGTTCCACTATAAACCCTTAATACATCGACTAAGCAACAGGCTGAACTAATTCATGTTAAGGCCCTAGCAATGGTTTGCATGAAGTAGAGATTTATTCAACAAGTTTGTGCTTTACAAAATGATTCAAATGGCTGACCCATGGGATCATATGATTTTTGGACATATTGGATGAGTTCATAAGTGTAGCAACATAATTTCAATGCAATGGAACATTATAGTGGGCAATAAGGGTCCCATAGGTCGCAAATCCTATGAAGACATGAAAACCTAGAGAACTGAAATCGAATTGCTGTAGAAAGAGGATCCTATAGATTAGATAGACAGAGGTCCAGAGAAAAACTGACGCAGATAAAAAAGAATGTTCTTATGAAGAATGCATCAGTGTGAAATAAGATCAATTAACTCTCGATCAAATAACAATGGCTTGCTCCTAATCAAGATTTGTTCACCAGAAGAGCAACATAGACGTGAAGATTCTTGTCTGACCCATGTATGCCTACGAATAACTTGGAAGATGATCAACATGCAGTCTTGGTAACCAATAGGCCTAACGTAAATCGTGATGTGCATATGACATTTAAAGTAAATGTAAAAAAAAGCTGACTGCAACTGTATGGAAAGTAAGAATTTTTTTATGGGCAGATAATTACCAACAATCAAATGAATTTACTGAATGGCAGATAGCACGTAAGGTCAAACGCTCAACTTATTAACTAAAGATAGCTATACAGACAGCTAAAGAGATAGCATATCAACTAAGCAGACAGGGCATCAGCTAAAAAGAAAGCTACATAGACCACTTACCAGCTAAATAGACGGGTTTATCAGCTAAACGGTTAGCTCAGCAGACAGCATAACAACTAAACAGACAGGGCATCAGCTAAATAGACAGCTGCATAGACAGCATTATACATATAATAGACAGCTCATCAGCAAAAGTAACAGCTAAATAGACAGCTCAAGAGTATAGCATATCAGCTAAACAGACAGGGAATCGGCTTAAAAGACAGCATTACACATAAGATAGACAGCTCATCAGCAAAACTGACAGCTAATTAGATAGTTTAATAGATAAAAAGACAGCTAATTAGCCTAGAAGCAATCTATTGTAGCCCAGCAGTACTCCTAAAAATTCTAAAGGAAATACGGAGCAAAGTGTCATTTCCTGTTACTGACTCCTACTCCTGTTAGCTTGGTGGTTCAAATCTTAACTCCATAGCACTTTCTTATCTTTGAATTCAAATCATGAGCGTAAGCAACATTACAGCATTCAAGGGCTAAACATGTTTACTTATGCAATAGAATTATCAACACATATTGAACTTGCCCCCCACTCCATCCGTAAATGCAGAGAAGTGAATATATATGCTGGTGTAACAAATATACATCTTTAGTTTTACTACTAGAAGCAGTCATTTAAAATGAACGGAGCAGATCCAATAACTTCGTCAGTCAGTCAGAAGCATGAAAAGGCCAGCCAGACTGATAAGGCTACTTCAGCCAGAAAAGTGAACAAGAAAGAGAAGAAACTAAAAAAGAATCGAGAGAAACAGCGAATCTATGAGAAAAACCTCTTGCTGAACTATACATACTATCTTGATGAAGGCTTCCACAAAAGCAAAGTAATACTTGGATTTGACCCGCTGACATTTCAAGCGAAAATAATCTTCCGATGCAGTGGACAAAATCAGTTGGAGTTAGATAACAGTCAATGGACTTCACTTCGCCAATACCTCATTGATCTCAAGGATAGAGTAGATGAGTTCCCTGCAAATCAGCTTGGACTTCTTGAACTCTTCTACATACCTATTGGAGGAGAGAGACTAATACTTAAACATCCCGAGCTCTTCACGCTTTTCATCTTGATGGATTTTTTCAACATTGTCATGCAATACAACAATTTGCTTACCGATTGTGTGAAGGAATACTATGACCAATATTGTGCAAGATGCAGAGAAAAAAGCGTACTTAAACTGGATATCAACGACTTCTTCACTCCAACTCAAACATCATTTGTAAATATAAACTACTCTAGGCTTTTTTATGAAATACCAGTACTATGTAACGATCTAATTTTCCATGTGATGAAATAAAATACTAAAAACCCTATAAACAATGTTTTACTTCACTTAAAGGAATTATTCATAAGGAAATTGGAAATTGAGACTTGGTAATCTACAAACTATTGTGAAAGGCTTTGAAATCAAGTATAATCTCTTGAGTCTATAAAATACTGAAATTTAATATTGAGAAACAGACCCTCATCTTAGCTGCACTGTACAAACTAGGACATGAATGTATGTTAACTTAAAGGCAGCACGTCGTTTTTTCTATCACTAGACTACATATAATTCTACGGATTATTATAAGGTTTTTAAAATTCAGCAAACCAACGTAAACGACGTCAAGAAAACTAGAAAAACAGAGGTCAATACACTTTCACCGCGATAAGATCTATTACAATGGTTATCCTATACTTCATGGAAGTGTACCGTGATATTTTTCCTGAACACCGAATACGAATCGAGAATTATATGCTTAAATATGGTAATATGGGCGAGAAAGTATCTAATAAACATGGAATACACTACCAAATATGTGAATGGTCCAACTCTAATACGACATCAGGCACTGATACATGCATTTGTCATTCATACGATCAAGAGACAAGAAATATTTTTAAACTAATACAACAGTACATACTCCTGCAGTCTCGCATACATACGACAAAGTAATAATTCATAGCATGGGATAGTACAAATAGTCCAAACAAAATTAGAGCCAGCTGGTGGCCAGCGCTATTAGAATGTATCGGGAAATCCTCACCAGTAATTCATCAAGGAACATACTATTCTCATAAAATGCAACCAAAACGAAAATCGAATTGAAACATCAATAGTTCGCACTAGAGTGAAGGGGACATAAGCTACAATTATATGCTGAGGATATTGAATTGCTATATAAATTGTATAATAAACATTAAAAAAGACGTGAGAGGACTTACTATACATTTGTATGACCCTAAAGCAGAAATAGTGCAGCTGAATAAACCTTCAATATGCTTTAGAATTCATAAATATATCAACCCATATATAAGATGTCCTGTAAAATGTATGAAAATTTATTTATATATATAACAAAAAAAAAATAGCATTACTCAATAAATTATTTCTATTAGAAAGAAACACAATCTTTTTATTTTAACAACTAATCTAACACGGCTCAAGTAAACAAATACCTCAAACAATAAAACCAAAAAAAAACCTAAACATTCCTAGCATATCCGAAACTCCCAAGTATCAAACACTCAATTCTACCATTCAAAAATATCTAATGAGAGACAAAAAAAAAACCCCTCATTAGTTCATTCAACTCAAGTATACATCTGTTCATCTAATTACCAGCAGACAAACACCTCCTGAAAGTAATGATCATATCTTAACATCTTACAATGACTCGTGACCATCCTTATCAAGAACACTTTATAACATATGCTACTTGTCTATACAAGATACGATGAGATCGATCCAAAAATAGCCTACCATAAACTCATATGCTTCCACACATCGCTATCTATACCAAACTATCTTACATAAACATTAGCCTAAGTGATCTATGGTAGCAGTGCGCCAACCCAAAACATATCCTTTATGTTGAAAACTAATTAGATCTTCTGCAACCCTATTAAAAATCAACCAAGCATCCAGCAGAAAAAAATTCTGATAAGAAAAAACTCAACAAGAATATAGTTTACTTATGTGAAAATAATACTTGAATATGTTAATGAGTATACCCTCAAATCGCTATGATGATAAATCTAGCATATTTAAAATGTAGGAAATACGTATTTTACAATGCTCAAATATTGAAAATGTATATGACTATAGCTGAAGTGACTTTACGCTTAATACAAGCACACAAAGTATGAGGTTTGTAAATTCTCATGCAATCATGTAGGCACTAAAAGCGATAATATGCATCCGAAAAGTATCAGCTAAATGGCATCATCCATGCATGCAAGCATTCCTAAGGAGATAACAAATTAAAAATTCTCATACTCAAAACATCATCAAGTTCCTAATGCAGATATGGCCAAAGAGATCCGGAAATGTCAAAAAAAAATCATACATACTGTGTAGAATATGAGACAAGCATAAAAAAACAGTTTTACTCTGTATTATACTGACACTCATGAAACTACTTAAACTAAATAATACAGATCCATAATAACAGCACCTAATTCAGAGTAAATATAAAAATTTATTCAATCTAGTTCATGCCTATAATGCCATCATATAGGACCAAAAATATTTTCCCATGCACTATGAGCATAAACAAAGAATAATACCATAATACCAACAAACCCCTAATGTCAATGACCTAGCGCATTCACTTTTTTCTATATTAGGTTCTTCCTTTCAGTACGTACCCAAAATTAATCAATGAAAATGCGTCTATATTCCTACTCATTAGGACCACCACGATGATTTCTACATCCATCATACATAAACTCCATAAAAAAGTAGCATTCCAGAAGCCATAAACCGTAATATCTTTCCTATACAACATCCATAAATAATCTCAAATTTAGAATAGATACCCAAAACATACATCTCAACATAGTGATCTAAAAAATAGACCCAAGCACTTATCAAAAGGGACAAATCATATGATGTACGAACAAAATTATCACCATCTCATGCACTACAAGATCATTAATTTGATAAAATAACTCGTCTTGGAAGAAATTATTAGAATTTTTGAACAAAACCAGTGAGCATCCTATAGCAAAGAAAAAAAAATGAATGAATATAGCGCCATACTTCTACATAATAGTACAATCAGAGAATGAAGTATAGAAACTGCTTTAAGAAAGAAGTGATGATGATGCAGACAAACAAAATGCTGCTACAAGAAAACTGAAATTTAAAACTTTACTAAATATCAAGAACGCATTACAACAAACATTAAGATCTTTTTTCCCTGCATCCATAGATTTGAACAATCAACATAGTAGTCTAACCGAACAAAATACATTGAAGACGATTCTTAAAGTACTATTAACATGAAACCGATAAAAGCAATAATATACAGTAGCACTGAGTCACAAAACAAAGAAACGACGTATCCGAGCAAAAAGAAACTGAAAACGATCAATGTAAATAACAATCAGCAAACTAGAACAGACGCATCTGTGAATGGACATTTATGAAAACACGTCTCAATGCCGCGCATCACGTTACCCGCTGTCCACGGCCAACACAACAAGAAAAACCCCCTCCATCAAGCAAAACTATATTGTAATGCAATGTATGCCATGCCACTTCTCTTCCACGCTGTAGATTCCGATGCCCCAAAACTCGCGCCGACAGGGAAGTCTATGCGAACGAAACACTACTCTTAACAAGCAAAACTACTTGCACATGCCACGCATCCCCCGAGGTCAATTTCCAAGCCCAACAGCATTCACCGTCGAATAAATCTATACCCCAATCACGATCCTCCAAAAATCGACGTAAATCATTCCGAATCGCCGACAAGCCCGTCCATACTTAAAGACAGGCACCCTTTGATGAGCAATGTGGAAACTTAACCAAACGCTCACGAGACAAATTTCTACGGCTCGGTGGAAACATACACCTCAGATTACTTCCTCTAACAAGCAACGCGCATCACATCTACAATACCATCCATCTTTAACCACAGACATCAAACGAGGAGCAAAACGTACCTTAAGCAAGCACCCATGAAGGAAATTCTCACGCCTTAGAACACCCGTTGAAATGCAAGCCCGTCGCCCATCCATAATGCAAAGCCACCCGGCTATAGCAGCGCCCTCCATCACCATGCAACTGACCGAGTCATAAAAACTTCCGGCACGCCTAGCATGATCCAGCGAATCGGTCATTTCCACACGCGGCCGTTGATCCTTAGCCACAGACACCAATCGATGAGCAACGCGCTCCTTAACCAAGCACCCATGAAGCAAATTGTAACGCCTTAAAATACCCGTCGAAAGGCAAACCCATCGTCTATCCATAATACAAAGTTACCCATCTACAGCAGCGCCCTCCGTCACCACGCAACCACTCGCACCATAAAAAACGTCCAGCACGCCTAACGTGATCAAGCAAATCGGTGATTTCCACACGCCTTCAATAAGTGACACGCGCTAAAGGATCTCAGGCCCTACAACCAGTAAACCTATCGCCCAGAACGCCACCTTTCCACAGAGCTTCCCTAATTGATCAGCAACCCTAATACTTCAAGCTAACAACTCTAGACATGGATCTCCTAACATATTCATTAAAGTAGGCATGGGTAAAAAACTATCTACTACTAGAAGCGTTAAAGAACCGAGAAGCACTTCCACCAAACATGAATAACAAAACTACTTAAAGACTAGAAGCAATGAATATATGAAAAATCCTTCCACTATACAGAAATAACAACTATGAATAATATAATTATCTACCGCTAAAAGCGTCAAAGGCTATTAATTTTAAGCACATATATTAACTCTATATAAACACACGCCGAGAAATTTCGGTCTTTAATCTATTAATTGAAAATATGAGACTATCCTAGCCTATAGTCAATATGCCTAGTTTCGCCATTTACCATTAGAGGCTACTTAGGCTAAGAAAGCGCACCCGTCATCTAAAGACATATAACTACTTCTACTAACCGCTAGAGGGTACTAAGACCCGGAACGCTTACCTGCTTAACCAAGTCACAGATGTTTATTTACCTAAGACCCATACCTTCTCATCCCTGGTACCCACCTATGCTAATTCAATACATACACCCATATACCTAAGATCCACACCCTCCCCTGGCAATTACCCAAGATTCCCACACCTATTCCGGGCTCATACCTTCTTATCCCAGGCACCTACCTATACCACCCTAATATACACACCCATAGACCCAAGACACACACCCTAGACCACATTTGAAATTTGTATGAAAAAAGTGGGCCAGAACTGGCAAACTACCCCTACTCATTTATAATAGGCGTTTTATTCCAGTGACTCACCTTTCCAAAAATATGTTGGAAAGCTACTGTTTCAAACCATTTGCGATCGTCTAAAAGCAATTTTTCACAGTAAAGCTTCAATTTGCAAAAAATAAAACGCATGAATTAGCTGGTACCTCTATTGTTAAAATTTAATTTCTTGGCTGCAACGCGATAATCACTACTGCTAGAATCTATAGCGTCCAAAGGAATCAAATTTTATTCTAATACATTTCAGTCCAAGATCTCATAAAATTTTATCTTGATTTAAAGTTTCATAAAAATACTGTATAATCATTATTATTACAAATATGCAATGCTTTTATTATCTATTCATATTAAAATCAGTTCTTGCTCTGTTTCACGCTCTGGCAACATTTTAAATTAGAAGTACTTAAATTTCTCACTCGTTAAATTCTATTACAAAATAGGTTCTAATTTGGTTATTGTAAAAGTCACGCTACTTGAGTTATTCTGTTTTGTCGACCTGTGCGCAGAAGTAGTTGAATCAATAAAACATTAATCTTATTTTAAAAATTTAAATAGTCGTTTTAAATAGGAAAATAAAAATTCTTATCTTCCTCAACATTTGGCGCCCGTGCAGGGACAATTTCAAGCTTTGCAGTCAATACCTTTAAAATAAAATACAATTGAAGTTCAATTTTTCGTCATCGTCGTCTGCGCCAGAGCCGTGCATTCATCCACGTGGGACATTGAAGCAGATTTGGACCACCATAACGCCAATAATCAGCGTTCGTCAGTCGCCATATCATTGCAGATTTTTCACCACCATCATCATTCTATTGGGAAGAAATTGTTCCGTGGACTACTTACCTGCGCAAATACCAACATTCGTCGTGAGTTTTTAATTTGGTCATATCAGTTTCAGAAGTCACTCGAATAGTGATTTCATAACTGCATGTATGTATATAACCGTGTGATTCTATAGTTGGTTTAGGTAATACTTATTATTTCAGTTCAGGCAGCATTCATCATACAGATAGCGGGCCATATGCCACTGTTGTAGTTGCGCGCAATTAAATATCGTAAATGCACTAATAATTCATTTGGTTAGTGACAAACTCGACCCCGAATCAGAAAGTAAATGGGAAGAGGCCATAGATCAGGCTGAAATTCCTTCATAGGAACACTGTGCAACAGTGTTGGGCAAACGGTGTCAATTTCTAGAGGCGAGGACACCAAGCCTGAACCTAAATCGAAATACTTCTCGTCGTCTCACAGGCTTGCCATGTCCAATAAGGGAAAGAAGCCTAGCCCCAATCCGACATCATTAGCGGCTGGTACCATAGGCTGTCGGTTTTGTAGCCAGGATAGTCATTCCATTCATAAATGCCCGAAATTCCTGGAGCTCTCAGTTATTGCTCGATTTCAGGAGGTCAAGAAAAGGGCCTTGTGTATCAACTGCCTTGCCAAGGACCATAGTGTAAGAAACTGCCAGTCCACTGGATGTCGTGTATGCTCCATGCGTCACAATACACTGCTTCATCGATATAACCCCACAATGCCTCCTGCGGAAGGAAAGAGTAAAAACGGATGAGGCCCACCCGTCGCTGCTTCTAATATTGAAGAACCATTAGCGGCAGCATTAGTTGTTAAAGAGCAGATACAAGGTCAAGTTTTCCTCGCTTCCGCGGTAATCCAGGTCAGGAATATTATGGGTCAGTACATATTAGCGAGGGCATTGTTAGATTCGGCTTCTCAGATGGATTTTATATCCGAACGACTCGCTCAAATGCTTCAGTTGCCCAAAGAACGCACCAACGTAAGCATTAGCGGTATAGGGGACAGATGCTCAAAGGTTCGGTGGACCACTCAGGATCACATTAAATCCAGAACCAGTAATTTCCAAAAAACGTTGTACTTTTATAGTTTGCCCCATATAACTTGACTGCAGCCAGAAAAAAGCGTAGTGACTGAAGATTGGGAGATCCCGCCGAATATCCCACTTGCAGATCCGCAATTCTTTAAGGCACAAGGGGTTGATTTGCTCATCGGTGCTGGCACCTTCTTTGATTTGTTGTGTGTTGGTCAAATCAGACTAAAAGATAGCTTACCAAAATTGCAAAAAACAGTGTTAGGTTGGATAGTAGTAGGCCGATACACTAATGGTCCTCCGGCTTGCTCAACGCTCATCAGCAAGGCAACAACCGAACAAGAAGATGCTGAAGGTGTTGGGCCAGAAGAATTAGCTCTAGACAAATTGGTCGAGAATTTCTGGAAGGAGGAAGAAGTAACAAACGAAATCGATGCAAAACGGAAGCCGGAACAGCTCCAGTGTGAGGGAAGCTTCCTTGATAGCACTTACCGATTAGCCGACGGTCGTTTCGTTGTGAAGCTTCTGTTCAAGCCCTCGGTGCCTCAGTATTTCTTAGCATCCATCGACATTGCTCGGCGTCGGTTTTCCTCCCTCGAACGGAGACTAGCTCGAGACCCTGCGCTTAAATTACAGTATTCGCAATTTTTGCAAGATTATCTGGAGTCAGGGCATATGGAGGAGATCCAATTCAAAGAATTGCCTAAAAATCATTACTTTATGCCTCATAGTTGTGTAATACGACCCGAAAGTTCCACTACAAAACTTCGGGTGGTTTTCGATGCATCCTGCCGTGATGCCACCAACACTTCCCTTAATGATCAGCTCATGGTAGGACCTACTTTTCAATTGGACTTATTCGCTATTCTGAATAGATTTCGTTGGCATAGGTTTGGGCTAACTGCAGATATAGCAGCCATGTATAGACAGGTACTGGTTCACCCTGACGACCGCAATTTCCAACTGATTTTGTGGCGCGAGAATAAAACTGACGAACTTCGCATTTATCGCTTGAAGACCGTTACCTACGGCACAGCGTCAGCGCCCTACTTGGCAACTAGATGCCTATTACATGTGTCGTTTTGATTAACGTGAGCACCTGCCTGTTATAGACCTAATCTCACGGTCACCATTAGACAGCGATTGGTTTAAGCGCCAATCATTCGCCCCCAAGTTCGGTACCAGTGTACATTGAGGAAACTCTCAACTTTGAAACTGGTAGATCCGAGACCCAGCTGTATCTGACGCTATAAGGTCAACGCCAACCTTTGTTTGCACCACAAGCCACCACGAAACTCTCCGAAGGGCCGCAACCAATCAGCTGACCATCTTTATGATGGAGGCTCATCAGCTGCCCGTGGTACCTGAATATACCTCCAGGGTTGAGGTTCGCAGCGATGAGTTGATCTTGTTATCGAACAATCACAAAGCCACTATGTTTCAGATCCAGTTTCAATCCTAGTATTTTTACTAAGCGATTCGGGTACCCCGGGAACGCCACTCCCCGTCGGCTTCACTGGAATCGGAGACGAAAACCCAACGATAGCAGTTGCACCCCTTTGAACTACCAGATCAGTTCCGCCCTGGTTACAGTTAGCCCAGGAGTTTCGAGAAAGGCTCCCAGATGCTTTGCGCATAGTCGAAAGGGATTTCTATATGGATGACCTTCTAACGGGAGCCAATAGTTGCGAAGAATTGTATAAAATCCGTGACCAAGTAGACACTATCACAAAAAGTGGTCAATTTCATCTCAGGAAATGGTGCTCAAACAATAAAAAGCTTTGGTCTGACATTCCAGAGAGAATCAAAATTGATAATAAGGATGTGATCAAGACTCTTGGCCTGATATGGGAACCAATCGCAGATGAATTTCATTTCAGCTATCAATCTAGCATCCCTTTATCATCCACGGTTACTAAAAGGGCAGTTCTGTCTGAGGTGGCACGATTATTCGATCCATTAGGCATTATTAATCCCATAGTTGTTCGTGCAAAAATGTTTTTACAAGAGCTGTGGCTTCTGAAACTGCATTGGGATGAATCCCTTCCCCAAGACCTCGAGCATCGGTGGTTAAAATTTAAAAAACAATTGCTACAACTCAATAACATTAGAATTCCGCAGTTGGTACTTTGCATAGGTAAAACAAAATACATCGCCCTCCACGGCTTTGCTGATGCATCCTGCCGAGCACTTGGTTGCTGTATTTACGCTCTATCCATGAACGACGTGGGATCCAAAACTGTACAGCTGTTGGCAGCTAAGTCCAAAGTAGCCCCCATCCGAGTCAACCGCTCATTACCCTGCTTAGAATTATGTGCAGCGCTCCTACTGGCACAATTATACGTTAAAATTCGAGGGAATATCCTAAAACAAATTGACGATGAAGTATTATGGACGGACTCAGAGATTGTGCTGGATTGGCTATCATGTCATCCGTCCTATTGGAAAACCTACGTTTCGAACCGGGTCTCCGAGATTCAATGTCTTACTCGAACCATCCCATGGCGACATGTACTCGTAAACTCTAAGGCAAATCCTGCCGACATCGTTTCCCGAGGAATGACAAGTGAGGACCTTGTTAAGTCAATTTGGTTCTCCGGACCGGAGTTCTTAAAATTATCCAAGGAAAAGTGGCCTCCCGCAAAACATAGGCACACCAATTTGGAGACATTACCAGAGCGAAAAATCCGAAAATCAGTATTGACCTGTTCTGTTACTGATTCATTCCTTAATACCATATATT
Organism: Odontomyia ornata; assembly: GCA_963969285.1. Lineage (NCBI taxonomy): Eukaryota > Metazoa > Arthropoda > Insecta > Diptera > Stratiomyidae > Odontomyia > Odontomyia ornata. The sequence continues at coordinate 129,533 of CAXAJY010000195.1, forward strand.
CCTGCAGCAGTTATATCCAAATTTGTCGTCGATTCGCTTATGTGCTTCGATTTATCAAATTATTGCGAGTTAAAGATCGTTTCCAGACTACTCACAACAACGTTTTGACTGCATCAGAGATCGAAAAAGCTGCAACACATATAGTGTGGGCAATCCAACAGAAGTCATTTCCAGAAGAGATCAACGCTCTAGAGAACGAGAAAAGCTTACCTCTTAAGAGCCCGTTGCGGAATTTGAATGCTTTTATCGAAGAGTGTCCTATCACAAAACTCACGTTATTAAGAGTAGGAGGCCGACTAAAGCGTGCCACAATGCCAATAGATCAGAGAGTTCCTATATTACTTCCTCCCAAGAATCCCTTCATTCAAACCTACATGCGACACCTTCACATCAAAGCATTCCACGCCGGCCCTCAAGTCCTTGTCTCACTCCTGCGAGAAAAATTCTGGGTCATAAACGCTCGAGATTATGCCAGGAAAGTTGTCCGAGGGTGCATCCATTGTCAACGGTATCGACCAAAATTAACTCAACAGATGATGGGCGTACTACCCGCAGGCCGTGTGAACATCTCCTTGCCATTCACGCATTATGGAGTGGATTTTTGTGGACCATTTGCAACCACTTACCGGATGCAAGGAAAATCATCATACAAAACCTACGTGGCAGTATTTGTATGTTTTGTTACTCGAGCTGTCCACCTAGACGTCGTGTCGGACCTTACAGCGGACGCTTTTATAGGAGCTCTAAAAAGATTCACTGGGCGTAGAAATTTATTTAGGCATCTGTACTGCGATAACGCAACGAATTTTGTGGGAGCTCGTAGAAGACTAGCCGAATAATGTCACGCATTCTTACAAAGGGAAACTCATCAGGAAATCATTACATGGTGTTCCAATAACTCAATCGAATTCCATCATATTCCTCCCCGAGCCCCCCATTTTGGGGGTTTATGGGAGGCCGCCGTAAAAGCAGCCAAGGCACATCTGTTTCGAACGTTCCGAGGAGCTTTACTGACATATGAGGAGCTAACTGCGGTCATGGTGCAAATCGAAGGAATACTGAATTCTCGACCTATAACTCCTCTGTGCTCAGATCCCAATGACCTCCAAGCTTTAACGCCGTCACATTTTATAAACCAAGGCCCAATGCAATGTATCCTAGAACCTCCTTATCCTCTCGAAAAAATTAACTATCTTCACAGGTGGCAGCGTGTCTCTGCTCTTCACCAGCATTTCTGGACACGATGGGCAAAAGAGTATATTCACCAGTTGCAGCAACGTAGCAAGTGGATTTCTAAAGAAGCGGACATAAAACCAGGCGCAATGGTCTTAATCCACCAAGACGACCTTCCCTCCCACAAGTGGAAGCTTGGTCGGATACTCAAAACTACGGCGGGTCCCGATGGCAGAGTTCGATTTGTCGATATTAAAACCCCCCAAGGAATAATCCAGCGAGCGATCCAGAAAGTTGCTCTACTGCATGAAGACACTTCGGGTGGTTGAAACAGATCGTTTCAAAGGCGGCGGCATGTTCTGGCAGATGCCAATGAATTAAAAGGAATTGATCAATGTATTGAAATGTAAATGAATTGTAAAAGATTTATTGATTTTGTAAAGTAGATGATCTGCAGTTTTCTAATTCATTATTGTTACGAATATGCAATGCTTTTATTATCTATTCATATTAAAATCAGTTCTTGCTCTGTTTCATGCTCTGGCAACATTGTAAATTAGAAGTACTTAAATTTCTTACTCGTTAAATTCTATTACAAAATAGGTTCTAATTTGGTTATTGTAAAAGTCACGCTACTTGAGTTATTCTGTTTTGTCGACCTGTGCGCAGAAGTAGTTGAATCAATAAAACATTAATCTTATTTTAAAAATTTAAATAGTCGTTTTAAATAGGAAAATAAAAATTCTTATCTTCCTCAACAGTTTGTTAAAAACCAAAGTAACAAAATTTTGCCGTTTTTCGATCTTTGAGCAGCCACGATTTTGTTTCAGATGGTTCGACTATGGGTTTTTGTCGTGAGCTTTATCACACTTTTGAATGAATCTTTGTACCAATTTTGGTGTAAATTGGAGCTATACTGATCAGAACAAAAATCATGGATTTTCTTTTAGAACAGCCGTTATTTTGTTTTCGCTCAGACAGTTTGAATGATTAAAAAACAAGCCGAAATATTTACACAACATATCATTCCCGAAAATTTGGCAAAAGTCGAACCTACTGACATAAATTTCGTTGTATCCTTTTTATATATACACATATACATATATGTATACATCAAGGAATTTCCATTAAGGACAATTTTATCTATTAATAAGACACTGCAATATTTGAGATATTGAGTTCAAATTTATTCGGAGTGTAGTGCAAGTATTACATTTTAATAGGTGACCATCATGAGCCCGTTTACAGCGGTCGATTCTGTGGACCCAATTTTCTATCACTTTGGCATACATTTTGACGGAAACCTTGGCACTTTTCCGTTGGGTGTTGTCTTTGAGCTCGTCTGAAGTTGTTGGCTTGTTGGCATAGGCCAGTGGTTTGATATAGCCCCATAACAAGAAATCCAATGGCGTTAGGTCGCATGAACGAGAAGGCTATTCGACCGGACCATTTCTCGAAAGAAGACGTTTACCAAATTTGCCTTTCAATAAAGCGATTGCGAGGCATGCTGTGTCGCTAGTGGCACCGTCTTGTTGAAATCACATATCGTTGATAAGTTCAAAAACTTTAATCTGTTAGATATGAACACTTAGAGGTTGTTTTAGATTAATGAAATAAAGTTACAATTCCCTTATGGACCACAAATATTGATTTAGAATAAAAGTCAAGAGTTTGATGGTAAAAACGAAATTTTATTCTACAACACACCCGGATGCATTTCGGTCGGTATTGCCGATCATCTTCAGCACTATGCGCGAAACTACTACTGAAAATACTGAATAATGTACTTCAATTTTATTCATGAGTTTCATTAGTAGTTTCGCGCATAGCGCTGAAGATGGTTGGCAGTACCGACCGAAAGACATCCGTGTGTGTTGTAGAATAAAAAATTGCTTTTACCATCAAACTCTTGATTTTCATTCTAAATCAATGTTTGTGGTCCATAAGGGAATTGTAACTTTATTTCATTAACATATCGTTGATGTCAAGTTCATCCAATTCTGACCACAGATAATCTTCCAACATAACACGATAGCGCTCTCCATTGACGGTAACATGATGGCTGTTTTCACCTACGTAAATACGGTCCAATCACAACTCCGACATGACCGCACCAAACGGCAATTTTTTGCAGATGCAACGGTCTCTCAAAAAGCACATGTGGGTTTATTGCTGACCAATAATGCATACTTTGCTTGTCAATAAAGCCATTGAGCCAGAAATGAGCTTCATCGCTGGAGATGATTTTTCGATGAAATTCTTCATTTTCTTTCTGATCAAGTCGCTTTAGTTCTTGAGTCAATTTGATCTCGAAACCATCTAGACTAAGATTTTTTTACAAAATACGTCACAGTATCGTTTGAGTGTAACCCAATTCCTAAGAACGATGTGCAAGCGACTGATTTGGCTCATTTGGAATCGATGCACTTGCGGCTGCGATATTTCTTTCGCTTCGAGCGGTACGTTGTCTTTTTGACACCAAAACGTCTAATAGTGAAAATATGTATTCGAACTTATCCACTATAGCACGAGAAGCCTGCGGCCGAAAAATTAGAGTAAGCGTCCTTAAAGTTGCGACCACTGATTCAGAAAATCGGCAGTAATTTTTGATAATTTTGAAACTTTGCTGGTTAGTGAACTTTATTGTAATAAAATATTGACTTTAGCTAACGTTCTGACGCTTAGAGTTTGTTAAAAACGTTCATATAAAACTGCAAAATTGTTAGGTTCTTAATATAAAATTGTTAGGTTCTTAATATATATATATATATATATATATATATATATATATATATATATATAAATGTATATATATATAAATGTATTTATATATCTATATATATACACACACATATATATACATATATATATATATATATATATATACTCGTAGATATATATATATATATATATATATATATATATATATATATATATATATATATATATATATATATATATATATATATATATATATATATATATATATATAATGGGTGGTCCAACCAAAACGCAAGATGTTAATTCTAATTAAAACGAAAAGTTTTTTGAGAATTATGTTAATATTTTTTATTATAATAGAATGATCAATGACAATTATGTGTAAAACAAAATATCGCCCAAATACTTCTATTCGATGGTCCATATTTTCAATGACTCTGAGAATAACTGAGGTTCAATGTCGTTAATGTGCTCGATTATCTCATCCTTTAGCTCTTGTATTGTTGTTTGCTTATTGATGTATACTTTTTCTTTTAAATATCCCTAGAGAAAAAAGTCCAACGGTGTCAATTCACATGATTGTGGTGGCCAATTAACATCGCCACAACGTGAGATAACATGGCCATTGAATTTCTCGCGCAAAAGAGCCATTGTTTCGTTGGCTGTGTGGCAAGTGGCACCATCCTGTTGGAACCACATATTGTCCAGCTCCATAACCTTAATTTCTGGCCACAAAAAGTCCACTAGCATCTAGCAATAGCGGACACCATTCGGGGTAACTGCTTCGTCGTCCTCATTTTCGAAAAAGTACGGCCCGATGATTCCGCCAGCCCATAAACCGCACCAAACAGTAACTCTTTGTGGATGTATCGGCTTTTCAACAATCACTCGGGGGTTCTCATTCGCCTAAATGTGGCAGTTCTGCTTGTTAACGAGCCCACTGAGGTGAAAGTGTGCCCCGTCGCTCAAAATGATTTTCTTTGTAAAGTCACTATTCCTTTCTGTCTGTTCAACCAACCACTTGGCGTATTGCCGACGCTCTTGAGTCAATTGTGAATCTTGTAAGCGTGTGTATTCAAATCTTTATTCAAAATTCGCATCTGTGATGTTCGTGAAATGTTCAATTGTTGGGCACGATGACGAGTCGAGGTTGACGGTTCTTCTGCCACACTATTGCGAATAACAGCAGTGTTTTCCGCAGAACGAACTGGGTGAGCATGCACAGGTGATCTCACATTTGCTGAAATTTGCGCACAATACTCCCGACTGTGGACACATTTAGTCGATTATGCTGACCGAAATAATCACGAAGTGCACGAAATGCATTTTTTTTGCGATGCGCATGGTACAATCTTCATCGCTTACCTGCAGAAAGGAAGAACATTCACAAGAGCGTATTGTGCAGCATTATTGGATAAACTGAATGACAAATTAAAGAAAACACAGCCGCATATGACGAAAAAAAGTTCTGTATCATCATGATAATGCACTGTTACACACGCTCTTGAAAGTGACGGCCAAATTGAATGAATTATGATTCGATTTGGGTGCTCACGCATCGTGTTTTCCAAATTTGCCCCCCAACGTCTATTGTGTGTTCCAATTGGCTCCAGAGAATGAGATTAAGATTGAAGCAAATCATTGCAAAAACCGAGACGTATTTCGAAAGTTTAGATGTAAAGCACTACAGAAAGAGCATCAAAATACTAGAAAATTGCTATACTAAATGTGTTGCCCTTGAAGGCAGCTATGTTGAAGTGTAAATAAAACTCTTCCTAAAAAAGAAAACGATTGGTTTCATTCAGCTCAAATAGTAATTTCTGGTGTCTTGGGCATTGCGTTACTGGTCAGTTTGTTTTTAAATGACAAAAAATAAATAATATATTGTGTAGCTTAAATTTTTAAAAGTTCATGAATTTTTTGAAAGTAAAAGTTAACTATTTGTAGTGAATTCGGTGTAGATAAAAATATCCGTGAAGGACGGCAGCAATGGTCTGCTGCCTCGGTGAAAGAGGATGGTAGGATCCGCTGAGATTTGGCCTTGTCTGGGGACGCGTGACTGCGCTGGCAGGCTAACTTTGCGGTGTTGTGGGGCGGGTTCTTTTCTCCAGCACAAAACCCACTACAAAAAATATTTTTTCGCATCCACGAATTTCAGAAACCGTTTAGTAACTATCAACCGGAGTGGAGAAAGGAAGTGACCTGCTCAAGGCCATCAAATTGGTTGTTCAGAGAGCAAATTGGGCCTGAAGAAAAGGGATGGACTTAAAGAGACTTCGTCGTTATTGACAATACTTATGGCCCACAAATAAGAGTGGGGCATCAAGGTGGAAGCGGTGCCCTCTCGCACCCTCCCAACCCGATCAAAATCCAAATGTAGACGTGGCTATAAATTGCCCACTTGCGTGAAAAACTGATACAAACACAATTTGCGTTAATATTTCCATTAAATGAGAAAAATAAACGTGACCAATTTATGTTATAGTATTATGCGTCCTATGTCACAACACTTTTTCTCGCAAACTACTGAAGCTAGAAGCATAAAATTTTGTATGCAGACGAAAGTGGCGCTCTCTTCAAAGTTCAACTACAAAAAAATTTTATAAGATATTTAAGGGGGTCTCCCCATATAGAGAAGTGGCCACCGAAAAAAACGTCAAAGGTAGCCAATATGGGTAGCAAATGAAAGGCCTTGATAATAACTTCTCAAAACAGGTCTTAATTTGACAATTTTTTGTTTCGAGGGGGGCATAGGGAGGGGGAGTGTGTGTTCTCCCCCTCGCGATTGGACACCTGTAATCCGAAAAATCTGAAATAAATTATGGGGGTAGGTGTTTATGAGTACAACAACAAAAAATACGTTAGCAGTCAAAATTTGCTCAGCTTTGTTAGTAATAGAATGATATTTGAAATTCCCCAATAAACTCGTATAGGTACCCTGGACGAAATTCGATATCTGACATTAATATTTTTGGAAATTCATGATTTGAGTGATTTTTGTTGGTTTGCATCAAAATGGCGACCGTTGGAAATAGATAAACAATGGATTTCTTTTAAACGTGCACAGCTCTTGGACGTTTTTCTTGACTTTATTCCTTACTGGCGAATGCATTTCTGAGAAGTTGAGTACAAAACCCTTATGACATGACCGTAGGTCTGCCTACCGAACTTGTTTATTTTTGCTTCCAAGAGTAAATGTACAGTACATCATATCTAATCTGTTAGATTCATAATTTAAATTCTGTAAATATACCGCTAGGAGTAGAATCCATAACTCACAAGACAAAATACAGAGTCAGTTAAAAGAACGAAAGATTATCGAGAAAATTTTAAAGAATATCCTTACTCATACGACTCGAATATTTCAAACTTTCCGTGTTTATAATCATCAACTTGCAGAAACTCTTTTGCGAATTGAAGTTTTTACAATAAATAATATTTATTTCAATAATTATTAAAACATTCCGTGGTAGTAATCATCACCTTGCAGTAGCTCTTAACCCAATAGAATTTTTCACAATAAATAATATTTTCCACCATATATAAACAATGTTATATTTAATAATTTATAAGTATAATTTTAAATTTTTTTATGTATTGTAAATACAAACAAAACAAAAGAGTTCTCACCCAACATCTTCGCCGGGCACCCGCTGATGATATGGATGACCTTAATGAAATTGATTTTTCAGATTCACAACAGATTATTCTCGTTTTGCTGAATTCCAAGTTGTTGACGCGATCGACTTGTAGAAATTAAGTTGAAAGATGCTATGACTCAAATATTTTTTCGGTGGAGACAAATGAGCTCTTTGGAGTACGGGTATCCCGCTGATTTCGTCAAGTAATAAAAGAACTCGTTCCACTCTAGGGTGCAGTAAATTCCTACAGAAAGATGAGAAATGCGAACATTCAATGAGCCAATCGCGGAGAACTGCCACTTTGCAAATGGGAGCGAATCGTGCATGGAACGCAAACTGTCGCGAGTTTCCTTTACTTTTGTCTGCGGAAAGGTGCTCAGTGGCTAATTGAGGAGTCTCGCACTGCTTCCGATTTCTCGGCTGTTGTCCTGGACTTTCATTTAACAATTGGTAAAACATGTGTCATCCAATTTCACAACATTTCCACGAAAACTTTAATAATAATTTAACAGGGGTCCGAATCATCTAATTAAACAACCCGAACGAGACGTCAACTGTACATTGACCAGCTCTTCAATATGGTGCTTATCTTCACATTTTTCTCGCTAGATCCTGGTCGCAGCTGCGATCGGACAACGTACACCAATGGTCACGAGAGGTCCCCAAAACGGTAATTGGGCACTCAACTAGGCCCGCACACAGGTCGAATGTGTTTCGCAATGAGGAAATCCCAAAAGCAATTTGCGAGAATACACAGTTATGTGAGAATTAGTGAAATTCTACGCGAAAATCACTTCATTGATTGCCCACTTCCATTTCTGTTTTTGCAACGCCCGATAGAAAAACTTGAAAGCAAAATTCTCACAGCGAACTTCAATTTCCGCGAATGTAACGTAATCTCTTCAGTCTCGGACACTTTTCTACAAGCCTCGGGAACTTTTCAAATCTTTTTCACCCACAAATAAGATAATGCCTCAGTACGAGTACTTAACAGGCAACAAACGTGTAAATGCGTTTAGTAAATCGGGGAAAATATTAATTCCTAAACTTATTGCACGACAGGTTACATTGCGGCTCTTTTCTTGGGCGTCGCGACGTGATCCTGTGAAGATTGATAACAGACTCCACGATCCATCCCAATCTTCCCATGATTTAGCTGTCCACCTGTAAATCTAAAACCGCTGCTGAGTTAGATTGCATTCGCTAATGCAACACATGGATTTGATGCAATAAATCATTGTTCCCATGTCCGAAATTTCAATTTGCAGATTAATATAATTAAGTTAATAAAATGAATAAAAGATTAAAAATTTAAATCATAATAAAAGGATGCATATTATAACGAATATCAATGTAAAGAGAAAAATTTACGTGCAATGGAATAAAAAGAAGCAATATAAATTTATGTTTACAACAAAAATTAAAATTCTTTAAATTACCAAAAGTTAAATTTACGTACCTAATTTTTTAAATATGCAGTTGAAATTTTTATTGCAAAAGACAAAATTTATTGCAAAAGTCAAAATAAAATCATCTTCAAAAGCAACTTGAATTTTTCGATAGATAATTTACTTATCCTAAAAATACTGCCTGTCAATTACATACAGAATATCATCAGACAATAACTGTGTCCATCCTCTACGTCACAATGATGGGTGAACACTTAAATTGTATCTACAAATGATAACTAAGTGGAAATGTTGTATTATTCGAATATCTCCAACAACCATTCAGCGTATTGAACAAATATTAAAGCTCTGTACGCGTACTATACGAGGATAGTACGTTGGTTTTTAATTGAATGGATGTTACATGGGTAAACGATGTGAACGTGTTTACTCTCGAAATTTTTCGGTCGGAAAATGCCCGTCACAAAAAGTTGTGTGAGTGATATGCAAAAAGTAATAACCATTCAATCTTTACGACAAGGCTACAGCATCATGCTCCTTTGGAAACCTTTTTACCTACATATCAACTTTTTCAACAAACATACTCGCTCCAACATGTTGTCTACCGCAAAATCTTGCCATACCTTTCCTGATTATAATTAACCACGAAAAGTGCTTTCACCGAATCATCATCTTTTCCTACTTGATGGATGGTTATAAGCCAGAAATAAGCCACACATGTTACCACCTAAGTAAACACCTTAATTATCCTTTCTAGATGTTAATTTTACCGTTATTAGAAACCGCAGATGTTTTCTTATATCTTCGGATTACAAGTTAGGTGAATTTGAGTGAAAATTTAATTTCAGGGACTTGATTAATGTCTAAGATAAAATCAAGAAAATTTGAATGAACTAAAGATGTTTTTGTGCTTGCTTGGATTGGATGGAGGGTTAATATTTCCTAAAGAAAGCTGATTTCATTTTAAATTAAAAAGCATTTGCAAAGCTTTTTTGATACAGGAACGCCTTTACAACGCACGGGTTGATGAGATTTAATTTCATGGATGGCTGAAAAGGTATGTGTGTCACAGACACAGTGCGTTTTAATAAATTATCATAGGCCATAAGTTGCAGAAGTATATTGTCCTCAGAAGTAAATAAATGTCAGTTGAAGCTTTTCGATTATTGAATATTAGATCTACTTTTCCGATAATCATAATCATACTACCCTCAATCGCTTGCGTAAGCACTCCAACTCTGCTTAATCCTCTTCAATTTAACTTTTTACATCCCTGAACGCGTTAAATACCCAAAACTCATAAACCAAGTGGAATGGATGAATAATTTTTGCAGGCTTATTTTTTCCTTTATCAGTTTATTTCTATAAGCAGTAACTAAACGTCCGTAAAATTTTCATACACAACATTTAGCACTCTTAATTTAAATGCAAATTAGGTGACCAAATTGTTTGCTCACGTACTGGCTCCCTCCATAAACCATTCAGTATTTGACATGCTAAATTTACGAGATCCCCCATTAGAGAAGAGGAAAAAGTTTGTGAATTTTTATCAATGATTATTTTATAAAGCAGACAGGCTATGGAGCTTATGACAAATCGTTAGCGCAAAATTTGACCTATATTTCATGCTTCAAAATGGTCGAACTTGTTACATTCAATAACGTTTTCAAGAGTTTTGAGTTACAGCACAATTTGTTGTTTTTGTTAAAAAGGGTTTTGAAATCGGAATCAGTACTTGTGCCATATGTCTCTGTTTTAGTGCATTATAGCAAGTATTTTTGGAAACTATGGACTATTTGGGAGTATACGATTTGCGAAATGGTCTTCTAAAAAATTTTTTTAACAAAAACCTTGTTTATATGGGGTTAACGCTTAAAACAACTTTATTATTCAATTTAATTGGTATGGGTATCAAATGAAAGAGCTTCAAGGGCTTTACAAAAAGTTCTAGGACTATGGCCACGTATGAAGTGTGAATGGGCATGATGACACTAAAAACCTCAACAAAAATTATTTTACGAGGCCTTTTGTACCATACAAACGGAAAGAAAATTAGCTTAATTATATAAGTACAATAATCATTAGGCGACTAAATGGGCTTACTAGCTTCCCAAAGATGGGGCATTAAATGTCAAGAAATACCAATAACTGCAAATATACTTAGAGCTCTGCTACTAAACAATACTTATACCTCCTTTGTAGTGATGCTGGCACCTTGTTTCGAAACCTGAAAAACAGTCTCGGTATGTTATAGACCGACAACAAAGATGTCGCAGCCGAAAAAGGAATTATGGAATCAGATCCTGAAATATTAAATCATTGAACAACATTTGCGTTATTACGGAAATTTCCCAACAGGACAATAAATATCAACAAAACGTACTAGTAATCCAGGGAATGCAAGTATAGAGAGCACTGGAGATTGCATCTTCATATCCGACAGTCTCTGATGCGACGGTGAAAGTAATTGCAGAAGTGATACCTACCCACTTGCTAGAGAGTGCCACGTATTAATTGGCGTTGAACCGAGGACGTGAGGGGGACGGTTGCCCGTGAGGAAAGACAGCGTTCACCCAACGGTTGGCATTCATCTCGGGTGAATTGTAGGTAGGGAAGGTGGACTGCGTGCCTCATTCCGGATGTGAGACCTGACTAAATCGAAGGCAAGGTGAGACTGATCTCTATCTGGCCCAGCTTTTCTGCGGAAATGCGTGGGGAGAGCCCACCTCAGATAGTAAAGTCGGGGTGAAGCTTGTATCGGTTGATAAATCGAACCAGGTCGCACATTTTGTTCGGGCAGTCCTTAAAGATAAAAGGGACTCACAGCAGTCAGGGATGGGGGATCACTTGTGCGGCGATTCCTTTTCTCCTCCCCCTTCCCACTAGAGAAGGGACTACTTAGCTGGAGGGCGCCTCATGGCGTAATAAAACGAGACTTGGCCCGAAGTGATGTATCAAACGGTTCCAGGTTAGATTCCCAGGTTAGCAGGGGAGGTGTTGAGTTGGTAATCCAGTCGCTTGTGAGCATGGAAGCCCCACACTTAGTTCGTAAATGGTATTCACCTCCCAGCCACAAAAAAAATCCAGGAAACGAGCTGGACTCTAAGTGATATCCAAGATATGAGAATGCAAACAATATTCAATAGTGGAAACCTGCTGGAAGGCGAGAATTCGGAGTGGCCTTTATTGTGGATAGGGAGTTTGAATGGTATGTTATTGACATTAAAGCAATCCGTATATAAGCAAAATTCTTCGAAATTTTGCTGACAAAGGTAAACGTCCCCAGCAGCTAAAAGGGAAAAAAGAAACGAAGGAAACGTTTTACAATCATCTGGAACGATTATTCAACTCATTGCTTAAAAATGATTTAAAAATAATTCTGGGTGATTTCAGTGCTTAGATTGGTAATAAGTTACTTTGACACCCAAAAGAAATTAGGGTGCTCCGGCGAGGTTTACGGACCCGGTTCAGCTCGTCTGGGAACGGGCGTGGGGCGCCATCTGCTTATCCACCAAGGCCTCGATTAGCCGCCAAGCGAGAATACGGCTTGCTGGTTTCTCTTTCTCGCAGCATGAAAAAGGCGGCTTCACCTCTACACTTTTTATGTCACTGAGAACACTCATGCAACTTAGCGCAAACGTTTTTCGGTCAGCAATTTAGAATGGCTACAAATAAACACACTTTTCTCAAAACTCCCTAACGATGGAACAAAAGCTATTTTCAACACTATACGAGTCGTCCAAATTTCTCTGGTTCATATAGTAAAACCCTTCATTTTCATCTTTTTTATAATTGCGGGACGTGCAAAGTCAAATTAATATCTCCGCAGGGGGAATGCCGATCGACAAGAGCACTCTTGGGGGCTAGCATTCCTTGGGGAGTTCCACCCCCACGTACCCGAAGGAATTCCCGCAGGGAGAGTGCCGGTCGAAAAGAGCACTCTTGGAGGCTAGCATTCTTTGGGGAGCGCCACCCCCACGGACCCGAGGATATGGGGGGTGCCGTGAGGTTCCCTCCTGGGATGACAGGTAATGACTCTGATTGGATCTGGACTACGCTTTGGACGACGAACTGGAATTGACGCTTTGGGCTGGCGGATGTGATGGTTTGGACCTAGTTGCTTTGCACAGTAGCACCGAGGTGAAACTCGTGTGTGAACGGCTCCAATTCAACTATCATACCGTCTCCGTCCCGGTAAAACCTTGGCAGGCCTCGGAGTACGTTCAAAGCTCGCACCATTGGGTTGGTGGTGTAGGTTCAGTTGAGACGGACTCCTGATTAGCGCTGGTCTGGCTCTGAGCACTTGTCCCCATAAGGGCTAGTGCTAACCCTCGCATGGCCTCCCCACTCTGCAAAGATAACCATGGGACCAAAAAGGCGACTACACACATGAACGGAGATAGCGGCCCCGAGGGGGGGCCCAACAAAACTGGAGTAAACAAAATCAAAAGACCACAAATACCCAGAAAAAGAGACGAAAAATAATAACGACGATGCAACCAGCGGTTGCAGCCACGATGTCAACAGTACATCGCGAGCGGTACATACAACGACAGAAACAAAGACTAAAACAACGACAGTGAAGACGGACGAAAGACGGAGAATAGAAGACAGTCTGGTTCAGACTGAGATCCCTGTGGCGTTCGGGCGCAGCAAAAAAATTATGCGAATGCCCGAGCGTCCTATTAAGGAGAAGCGGGAAACTCTGCAGGACACTTCAGGTGTTCGAGCGGTGGGAGATAACATAAAGAACACCAAAAATCCGATTGTCACTGCTGCAATCGTTACCGAAGCGACCGATGCAAGGGTTGCAAATCCCGGCATTACCACGAAAAATCCAGAAGCCAACGAGGAGATTACGGCACTAAAAGCAAAGAGTGACCAGACACCGCGTGAACGCATCGCCAACGTTGAAAATGTGGCGGAAGTACTGCACTCGGAACGGAATGCAATAACCTCTCCCACGGATGGTTGCAAGGTACAATTACGGCCCAGCGATATGAAGAAGAAAGACTACTCTGAAAAGCGGGAGATGTTCTGAAAAGGATACAAGCTGCATACGACTCCCCAAAAATCAGTAAGGCAGCATACGCAGGGCTCCTTGAACTAGAGGAGCTCCTGGATCGCATAGGGCACTACTGGAGGAGCTGGTTAAGCGCCAAGGACGAAGAGAAGGCTAAAGAGGCGCTTGGGCCGAAATCTAAAGGCGACACGCAGATAGCTCCACCATTAAACGTCAATAAAAGAATGGCGTCTAGCCCAATCGAAGGAAATTGGGATAAAAGAAGGAAGGAAGAGGCACTTGACGGCCATGGAGCACCAGATCAGGGGTTCCGGACAGTGCTTACAAAAGGAGCGAAGAAAGCCGCAAAGAAACTCCTTCAAAAAAAGCCAGAAAGTAAAGTTTGTACGGTCGCCCAATTGGAAAAAGGACGTGATGCAAAACAGGAGAGGCAGAAGCCCCGACGCAAACCCCGGCAGGAGGCACTGCTTGTAAAGCCCCAAGATGGCCGATCCTACGCGGAGGTACTGCGGGACATCAGGGGAAACGTAAGGACCGATGACACCAATACTACCATTAAAGTAGTAAGACCAACGCGGTCGGGCCACATACTGGTCGAATTTGGCGCAGAGGAGCCGGCAACAAAGAAGCATTCTGTGACGCAGTAAAGAAAGTCCTCTGCAAAAGCGCAACTATAGCCCCACTCGAGCCGATGGCAACGATCGAAATACGAGACATAGACTGCGTGACGGATCTGGCCGAGATAGAAGAGGCCATCAAAAAGGAGTTCCCTAGCGTGGGAAGGATCAAAGCGAGACTGACACCAGAAAACAACAGGGAATAACCCATGGCCAAAGTTGACTTGATCGAAAAAGACGCCGAACAACTCCTGAACAAGGGCAAAGTACAAATAGGGTGGGTTGTCTGTAGGATACGGCGAAGAGCAACGCCTCTTCAATGTTTCAAATGCCTTGGTTATGGTCCATTCACATAAGTATGCAAAAGACCCGATAGGAGTTCCCTATGTTACAAATGCGGTGAAATGGGACATGAAAGAAAAGAGTGTACGAAGGAGGCACACTGTATTCTTTGCAAGGATGCTGATCCAAAACTTAATTTTGGACACGTCTTGGGATCAGGAAAATGCCGGGTGTTCCAGGAAGTCCTAGCCAAGGCAAAATCAGAGCATCGGTGACCCGCATCCTACGGCTAAACCTACACCGCAGTTCAACCGCCTAAAATCTGCGTGAGCAGTTTGCGAGGGACATGAAAGCTGACTTCAGGCTGTTGAGTGAGCAACACCATAATAAAAGTCCTGCATTATGGTATTCTGATGAAACTGGTACTGCCGCTATCTGGGTTCGGAGCAGTGACTTTCAGGCGGAGAGTTGTGGACAGGGGGATGGTTTCGTGTGGGTTCGGTGCTCAGGGATCACCTTCTTTACTATGTACCTAACGCATAACGAGTCCATATCATCTTTCCAAGCCAAGCTTTATGCTTTGGAGGGCGTGGTCTCGAACGCAGAGGGTAAAGTGCTCGTTCGAGGCGACTTCAATGCTAAAGCAATCGAATGGGGCATGCCTCAGACGGATCCGCGGGGAAAACGAATCCTGAAAATGACAGCCAGGATGGCCCTCGTCGTACTAAAGTCCGGAAACACGTCGACTTTCCACCGTATTGACTGTGAGGGAACCATACCAGACGTGACATTCGCCTTGGAGTCCTTAGTACGGAGGATACACAACTGGAAAGTATTAGAGGACTAATCAGAGGACTGATCATCAGTGCGTTCTGCTTGAGATAAGTGAAGCTGTCTACTGACGTCCATATTCTTGGTCTTCTACAACTGGATGGAACATCGGAAGGATGGACGTCGAGAGGTTCGTCAAGATTCTCACAGAAGGTGAGCCGCTGCAGCGAGCTTCGGAGGGGATGGAAGAACTGGCAGCTCAAGACGTGGTGAACTCTACTATGAGCATCATTACGCCTGCTTGCTGCGCTTCTATGTCCCGTCGAAGACCCCAGCACGGCAAGCCCCCAGTGTACTGGTTGTCAACTGAAATCGCTGAAAAGCGAAGGGAGTGTCACAAGCTTCGACGTGAGGCTCAACGGACGCGGAACCGTGACGAGGCATGCAACTGGGTGGTAGCATATAAGTTGGCCAGGAAATGCCTTCGCAAACTGATCAATAGTAGCAAGGCTGGCTGCTGGCAAGACCTAGTGGACAATGTGAACAAGGATCCGTGGGGCCTTGGCTACAAGCTGGTCATGGGGAAACTTGGTGCGCTGTGGAAGCCTTGTATACATGACGCAGAAAAGATGGACGCGAAAGTGCGGGGACTCTTCCCCGCCCATCCCGTCCATGCTGACGCTGTCCATGGTGAAACAGCAGTCGAGTGCCCACTCTTCACACAGCTGGAACTGGAGGAGGCAGTCCTCTCACTGAAAGTGAGGAAGGCTCCAGGTCCAGATGGTGTTCAAGCTGAGGAATTGCAGCTTGTCTATCACCATTGTCCTGACTTGCTGCTCAGCACATTCAATGCTTGCCTGCGGGACGGAGTTTTCCCGGTACGATGGAAGGTGGCGAGGTGCTAGACACGGCTGGGAAAGTGCAAGAAAAACTCATCAAGGGAAGACTCACTGACGTGATTCGTGCTGCTGGGGACCTATCTCCTCGGCAGTACGGCTTTAGAGCAGGACGTTCTACCATTGATGCGATTGCAGAGGTGGTGAACGTGGTCCAAAAGGCAGAGGAATATAGTCGCAGCAAGCAACAGATCCTCCTGTTGGTGACACTCGACGTCGTCAGGAATGCCTTCAACTCCGCTAGACGGGGGGGTATTCTGGACACGCTGGAAAACTCTTTTCAAGTTCCAGAATATCTAATGCGGCTTTTGAGGAACTACCTAAAGGACCAAAGCCTGCTCTACGACACGACACAGGGCCAACGAAGGATGGAATTTACATCGGGTATTGCCCGGGGTTTTATCCTTGGCCCGGACCTGTGGAACGTGTCTTGCGACGGGCTACTGAGACTTGAGATGCCAGATGAGTCGCATTTGGTCGACTATGCGGATGATGTTGCGGAATTGGTCGCTGGACGCACCGTTGAACAGGCGCAACCTAGGCTAGGTATGCTAATGCGCCGAGTGAGGGACTGGATGACTGCTCGCGGGCTGAGTTTAGCACTGGAGAAAACCGAAGTGGTCATCTTGACAAAAAAGAGAATCCCTAGAGTAAGGATGATCAGTATTGGAGACATACAAATCGAATCGAAGCCAGCGGTGGAGTACCTGGCGCTACTGATCGACTCGAAGATGAGTTTCTCTGAGCAAATCCGGGCAACAGCTGAGAAGGCTGCTTCGGGAATATCGGCTCTGAGTCGACTTATGGCCAACTTAGGGGGACCCAGTCCATCAGGAAGACGCTTGAGTGCTGTAGGGTCAGTGCTACTGTACAGAGCAGAGGTATGGAGCGACGGTCTCAACAAGGAGGTATACCGAAAACGTTTGGCAGATACAGAGGAGAGGAGCACTGAGAATTGCATCTTCGTATCCAGCAGTCTCCAACTCGGCGGTGAGAGTTATTGCAGGTGTGAGACCTGTCGGCCTCCTTGCTAGAGAGCGCCGCGCTATTTACCTGTGCCGAAACGGGGATGCGAGGGAGATAGTTGTCCGCGAGTAGAGACAGCGCTCGCTCAACGATTGGCAGCAGTCTTGGGTGAATTGCAAGAAGGGAAGGTGGACTACGCGCCTCATCCCGGATGTGAGACCATGGCTTAATTGAAGGCATGGGGAAACTGACTTCTTTCTGACCCAGCTTTTGAGCGGGCACGGGTGTTTTCAGTCTTACCTGCACAAGATCGGTAAGTCACGGTCTCTCGATTGTCGGTTTTGCCCAGGAGAGGAGGACAATGCCTGTCACACATTTTTCGCGTGTACAAAATGGATCAGGCTGCGAAGGGAACGCTACAAGGAGATGGGAGAGCTCACCCCGGATAATATGGTTGCGGTGATGCTCGAATCGGTTGACAAATGGAACCAGGTGGCACATTATGCTCGGGCAGTCCTAAAATATAAAAGGGACTCACAGCAGACGGGGGCGCTGGGCCTGGGATATCGCTCTTCTGGCATTTCTTCTTCTCCTCTCCCCACCCGCTAGGAAAGGGACTCCTCAGCTTGAAGGCGCCCCATGGCGTAACAAAACGAGACCTGGCCCAAAGTAATGTGTCAAACGGTTCCAGGGTGGGTTCTCAGGTTGACAGGGGAGGTGTTTAGTGGGTAGTCCAGTCGCGCATGGGAGTCCCACACTCTGTGCATAAAAAGCATTCACCTCCCAACCATAACAAAAAAATCTTGAGAATTTGCCACCCTCTACGTAACTCCCCTGCATACTGACACTAAACTTTAAATTTCCTTACCGTGATTTACCATCCAAGCCGCACCCGTTATAATCTAAAACTAAAATGTACCTTTTAACTCGATTTTACCATTAAATACGGTATGAAATAAACTTCAATTGCACTAACTCATATTTTGTTTCAAGTTACGTTACGTGAATAACTACATTAAATTCACCATTGTAATAGAATGAAAAAGAAGAAGTCCTTAAAAGAAAAACTGATTGGTCTCTAAATTATAAAGGGGCCCCTTCTTCGCTGCTTCCGTCGACGTTATTCAAATTGCTTTGTCATTTGCTGCTCTGATTACTTCCTCGTCGCTTTATTGCGTTCTGTTGTTCTACTATGTCGTAATCCGTCAAGTACGCACCTGCTGCCATTGGTTTCAAAATCCAGCCGCCAGTCATCCTCTCTCTTATCTACCGTCGCTTGACTTTTCCACCTTCGATGTGCCAAATTCAAGAAAAAAGAGGAGGCGTGTCATTCGTCGCGCCCTTATATAATCTGCCTCTAATGGCCACTTTACCGCTCTCCGACCGAGTTCTTTATCTCGGGTTCAGCCACCTCTTTGGAATGGTTCTTTCTATTCCCGAGGAGTAACTTCATTCAAACCCAGCGTGATTTCCACCCCACTACAATCACGGCCGAATCGGCTGATCATCTGTAATGAATCGGCTCTACGCCACTGCAGATTATTAGTCAGTCGTTATTGGCGTTGACAAAATCGGAACGCACCCTCTAACCTCTCACTGTTCCTGAACCGCCTTTGCTCAGCTGAGAGGAAGGTGATCATGTGTGTGAAAACTAAAGTTGGATGGGAAGCCATATGGCAGCATACACATATGCAATGTGCCACCGTATGACTTCCCATCCTACTTCAGTTTTCTCTGGGAGTGTCACGTAATTCTTTTTGTAACGCAGGACAGCTCGCGCTTTCTCGAATTCTGTTGAAAGTACACTATCGAAAACGCATTGAATATATTAAGCGGTGGTACAGTTACGCGATTTTCATTTTTATTGCTAAGCGAAGGAGTTCGCTCATGGTGTTGCAAATAAGGATTAGAGAAGTTGTTCGCGAGTTTCCCATCTTTAATTTAGCTTTATTGGAGTGCCTCCGCATTGGTTTTGTATGCGCAACCGCTTTCCTTCCCATGGGACGAAAGTCTACCAGCTTCAGTTTTGTTTTTGGATTTCCGATAAAGTGGTTCGGTGAATCTAATGAAGGCCGATTCCCTGTAGCCAAGACTTGTGTGTGTATCATATTTTTTCCCGGCTTAGTCGCGTGTACAGTAAGTGTAACCCTATTTGCTTATATTTTTAAATAACTTTATTTCCAAACAGGCGATTGCTGGTAAATTGTAGAGGATGAAAAATGGCAAGTTCGATTTAGAGTCCTGCGACATAGTTTTGGGAGGATGCCGTATTGAGGAAGGTGACATAGTTATGAGTAAATATACAGACGGATATTTGGAGGTTAGCAAGTAAGTTTTATGAGCTTATGTGGGCAGTGCCCACGTCATTCATTTGATGGAATAAGTTCGGGGCAACAATATGTGAATCCCTATCATAGTCCAGTATAGACGCAGAATTTTTGGTATAACGAAACCTTGCACCTGATGCAACCTTGTCCACTATGAAAACTTCTCACCTAAATGCATCTCATCAACTCTGAAGGCGAGTAAAGTAGACAAATTAGTTAGGTCGCGAAAATATGTTTGCTCGCGGTTTATTTTGTATGCAATGCCGAGGTTGCGAGTATGTGACAAATATTGGAGATCATAATATGATTAACTCAATCAGTACATGATTGATCTGGAAGCATCTTAATAACGAGGAATCAATTGAGTTTATTTGAGAAGAGAATTATTGATAAGTGGTCCAGATGTTTTTTGATACGTAAAATAACTTGCACGGAATTTAATCTCTATCGAAATATTCAATGCATAAAGCTAATAATATAGGTTAGTTAATTGTATATTATTTTTAATTGTTTTGTTTTTAATGTTTCAATAGCAATTAATACAAATAACATTATTTTGAAGAGTCCAGTTATTTATCCTTAATAAGAAACACAGTTTCTTTCGGATGGAAGAAAGAACAGTTGTCTTAAAGTACGAGTAAATTCAATGAAAATATAGTTGGAATAAGCAATTTTATTAGATTAAATTGTCGTGATACTTCTTATCCAAACTCTAGATACAAGCGTAACCTTATTTGTTATATTTTAAGTTAAAAGTTTATTTATCCTACCAGTTGTAATGTTAGAAGCAAAATAATGAATAACAAGAGATACACGAGAACACAGAAAAGATAAATTAATATAAATCCTCTGACACAGGATGAAATGAAAAGGATTTGGTTTGCTTTCTGTTCATTTTTTTTTCTTGTAAAAATATAAGAGAAGACTTGTATTTATATGCAGTTATACTGTGAAATACTAGAGAAACCCTTGATTTTTACTCGCTCGTTAAATTTTGAATGAGAGAAATAGTGTTAGAGCAAATGATAATTTCTACGAAAAGAAACTTGTATTTTTTACCGCCAACGAGTATAAATCATAATTTAAAAAAACGTATTAACGAATAACCATAAATATCATTTAAATAGAGAATGAAATTTTATCAAACAGAAACCAAAAATCTTTAAGCTAATTTAATTATAAAGGATAACGATACAATATATGCAACTTAAATTTAATTACTCTAGATAAAAACAAACAAAACTGTAGAATTTCAGACTTAAGTTAAAAACATCAATTTAAATGTATTGCAGGATTTAGAAGCATGGAAAGATATAGCTTTAGTTTATGTATCGATTATTACATTAACACAACATGAATAAAATGAATTGTTAGGCTAACTCAGTCTTTCCAGCAGGCATAGCAGCGAACGGTAAATATGCCGTTGCAAGGGTAGGGTTCTAGGGATCCGCGGATGGCCAGTTTCGCGTCGCGTTCAGTACGCGGTACCATCGTTTGATTTGAGTTTTTTCTTAGAGCCGGTTATTTCACAGTCGAATTAGAGTTGAAGATTTTTCGTCACCGCGTCGGGAAAAAGTAACAGAAAATTCGGGAACGCGAAATTAAATCTAGTTTTTGTGGTTGTCTGAACTGACTGAGTGGAAGTTGAATATGGAATAACGTAAGAATAGGTTTCTTTTCCGTATCTTGTATTTGTATACGCGTTTGAAGCGGACACTTGATGGTGGCTGAAACCACGTAATTAAGCGTAATCCATTTGAAAGACCGGTGACCGAAATCCTCTCCAAACTAGCTGGCCGACAAGTAGCCACCGCGATATGGATTACGGGTGCACGGACTGGTTGACCGGTTGGTATCATTCGTTGGCACGACTCAGACATTACGTCTAGAACCGATGAGAGGTCGGTTCAGACTTCCTCCGGGAAACCTCTTCGTTCGAACGATGTGAAACAAAATTCATTACAAATGGTGCCCAACGTGGGACCAAAAACATTTTAAAGGGTGAAAGATTCGCGTCTTTTGACGAGTTGGTCCTTTACGGAGGATGTAAGGTACCTTGGCACTCGAGCCCCGCGGAAAGGAGTAATGGAGTTGTGTTACACACACATGCAGTCATTTCACGTGAGTTGTAGCTTCCGCTCTCCTTTGCTTTATTTTTTTCGCGACAGTATCCTTCCGATGTGTTGTCCTAGGGTAAAACCTGTAAGGACCTTCTATTTTCTTGATGGAACTGTCAGCCAGATGGGTTTCTCCTATCGGCCTGGACTTTCAAGAAAATAGAAGGTTACCTTGCCTTTATATCACGGAAGGATTCTACTCATCTTTTTATGCGTGATAGATGAGTGGTTTCGGTTCGACTTTCGGTGGCGTATGCTGGAGTTGCGAAGCCGGGAATACTTCCAAGCGTCGGGATTTTTGACTGCGTACAAAGTTTGTTACAGTAACGCTATCACTTGTCTCATCCAGTCAATTAACGTAGCTTAGAGACGGTTTTGTAATGTATTTGGGATTGAGGATAAATTTTTTAAATCGGCCAGAAGCACCTTTTCTCAGCAGATTACTGTTCGCTCTAATTTCTCTATGGAGGAGTCAACGCTGCTGGAAAGGAAAGTGTTCACCAAATAAATCGTTTTTTTATAGATACGTTAGCTTGCCACTATCGGCCACTTGAATAGAATAACTAAGTTTTTCTTATATTTAGGAATCATTCATAGATATAAAACCAACAATGATGACGAAGCGGACCCCGGAAAAATGGTGGACCCGCTCCAGGACAGTGCAATTAGCGAACTGCGGGATTTGCTTCGGGGATGTGGTAGAGGGCATATCAAGTGTGCGATTGGAGTGCGGACACTTGTTTCACCGTGCATGTGTCCAGCAGCTCTTACTAACATCGGACCTCTGTCCATTATGTAGACGCCCGATCGACTGAACTGCCCTAGATGCCCCCCTCGCAACGCACGCCCTGACACGTGGAGCAGTGGCAAAAGACCCTCGGAGTGCTGAACCGCCTCAACCACTGTCGGACACCCAAGAAGCCGTGGGCGGAGAAGCTCCAGTTGCAGGAGTATCGGCTGTTGCCCCAACAGCGCAATCTAACAACACAGTCAAGGACACGATTTTGTCCTTATTGCAAGGGTTGCCCGAGAGAATCAGACACTTGGAGAGAGGCTTCCAAGACATTCGGATCAGCCACCCCCCCCTAGCCGCGTAAGAACTCCATCTGGCTGGGAGTCTAATCCCAGTGCGGCTATGCCCAACTCTAGGCTGGCTGATGATTGGGACCCAGAGCCCCAGAGCATCGACCGCTTTACAGCACCGCAGCCGCACTAATACCTTCAATGCACGAATCGGTTCCTTCTAACAGGCCCATCAATGATGCGAATAGCCCCGCGAATGTAGCAACATCAGCCCGAAATCCAACGCCCCGCATCATGCAGAGTTGCCGACTCAGCTTCACTGGCTTTAACTCGGCGACACCGGTGGACAAGTTCCTGTTTCGAATTCAGGCTCTTGTCGCCAGTACGCTGCAAGGCAGCTTTTCGGCTTTCCTTAGACACGCACACCTCTTATTCAGTGGAGATGCTGCCGAATGGTACTGGAGTTTCAAGGAATCAATACCACAGCCCGACTGGAATTCCTCCTGTGGAGCTTTTCGCAACTAATTTGACGACGGCCTCACTGATGAGCAACTGAGGAAATGCATGCAAGGTGCCCACAAACCATTCGACCAGTATTATACCAGTATACTACGCCTAAGCACACGGTTACGAACACCCATGCCCGAGAAAGCACTGGTGGAAATCATCAGAGAGAACATGCGTTTGGAGCTTCAGAATAGTCTCCTTCATGTGTCCATTTACACCGTACAGGGGTTACGCCTCCATGCCCGTTGGTAAAAATGGCTAGATGAACGGCAAGGAACCTTTCGTCACAACCTCGCATGATGGGAACTAATCCCGGAGTAATCATACTGCGGAGCTAGTATCAGCGGATCACGTAAATAACGACCCAATACACGTCCCCAAGAGCGAAACACCCCTGGTGCACGAGTGCGAACCAACAATTGACCGACCTTTCGTTAAAGTAGTTGCAAGTCCGATGGTCTATAGGAACTGCTGACAAACGGGACACCGATTCTCTATATGTCCAGCGGAACCGACGGTTTTCTGTTACCGGTGCGGAAAAGCAGACACTTATGCACCAGATTGCGCAGATTGCAAGTTACGAAAAAACTTGCCAGCAAGCGCCGCAACCAAACAAACCGATACCAAACCTCTTGCTAGGTGTGATCAAGCCCCAGATATAAACCCAACTTTGCTGACTTGCACCGCCAAACACAGTTCTCCTGAAGTTCCGCAGCCGACGTCACACATTGTCGAGGTGAACGCGTAAGGAAATGGTAACGAGACGAAGGTCCCTTGGCACGAGACGAAGGTCCCTTCCACGTTTGACTGCGGGATTATCTAGCTACTTGTCAGCGCATCTTCAATGAGCCACGCGTCGGATGCGGAGCTTCTGGAGAAGGGTCAGGCAGTCGAGGAAGGCTTTGTGGGCGATACACTTAGACGAATTATTGAAGGATGACATTCGGCCACACGTGTTAGTTCACCCCCTTCAAAAGCAACTGGTAGGCTTGGTCGATACTGGAGCCAGTGTGAATTGCATATCAGCCGATTTTGTAGGAGAGGTTCTGAATACTCACGCGGACCAAATCAAGCATTTTACCACCTGGTTAAGCACGGCTGGCCGAACTCGTCACTCTGTAGTGGGGAAAATTACGATGGATGTTACATTTAAAGGGGTATCTAAATCTCTTGAATTGTGCAGTATACCCCAATTAACACAGAATCTTTACCTAGGGGTGGACTTCATCCGAAAATTTAATTTGGCCCCGGTACTATTTTCCGGCACGGTACTTGATTCTGTCACCACTGTCCATGACACGATCCCAATTTCCCACTCACTACGACATGCACTGGATGTGAATCAACAACTGCGACTTGACTTGGCTGTATCGGCTTTTCCATCGGCAGGACGGCCTAGGTGCTTCACATGATAGATGTGAGGGATGCCAAACCCATATAGCAGTCTCTGCTTTATGGGTTTGGCATCCCCATATGCCATATTTCTGGCGAAGGGAAAGTTATTATATGCCGAAATTGATCGGATGCTAGCACTAGGCATGATCGAAGAATCGCAGAGCGCATGGGCTTCCCCGGTCATTTTAGTTGTCAAGCCGAACAAGGTCCCGCTATGCTTAGATGCCAGACGTTTAAGTGCCGTCACTGTCAAGGACGCATACCCTCTACCGTTGATTGAGGGAATCTTGAGTCGATTGCCCAAAGCCCATTAAATTACGAGCTTGGACCTCAAAGACGCTTTCTGGCAAATCCCGTTAGACCCTGGCTCAAAGAAGAAAACAGCCTTCACGGTCCCAGGTCGCCCACGGTATCGATTTGTGACCATGCCATTTGGACTCTGTAATGCCCCTCAAACCATGACGCGCCTTATGGATAAGGTGATACCACCGCATTTACGGCACCAAGCTTTCGTATATTTGGACGACGTACTGCTGATAACCGAGGCCTTTGACGAAAACATCGACCTGCTTTAGGAAGTGGCTTTGCACATCCGGAGGGCAGGGTTAACCATCAGCATGCAGAAGAGTCAGTTCGTAATGACGGAGGTGAAGTATTTGGGTCACGTCATTGGTCATGGCAACATCAAGACCGACCTGGACAAGATACAAGCGATTGATGCTTTTCCACTACCCAAGATCACCAAGCAGTTACGCTGATTCTTAGTCTTATGCGGATGGTACCAACGAATTGTACGTGACTACGCAACCATTACCACATCCTTGACCGACATGGTGCGTAAGGAACATAAGTTCGTCTGGGAAGCGCCCAGCTTGTGAGCCTTTGAAAAGCTAAAGAAGAGTCTAACAACAGCCCCCGTACTGCATAGCCCGGACTTTGGTAAACCGTTCTCAGTCCAATGCGACGCTAGTCAGCACCAGGAGGGAGCAGTCTTAGTCCAGGTTGCAGAAGACGGCGAGGAGAGGCCTATAGCCTTTATGTCTCACAAGTTGAACCCAACCCAGTAAAACGCTTTCGAGCATATGTGGAGGGACAGCCCTTCGAAATCGTTACGGATCATGCGTGGCTGAAATGGCTGATGGGCCAAACTGATATCCACGGCCGTTTGGGTGGGCCTTGAAATTACAGGCGTTTGACTTCACGATTCGACACCGGAAAGAAAGCCAACATGTGGTACCAGACACATTATCAAGGATGCTCACCCCTGAAGGAGCCGAGTTGGCCCAGGAGGAAGATAGCCCCCTATTGATCGACTTGCACCATACCGCCTTCAAGTCAATAGGCTACACCCAGCTGATGCATACTATTCAAAGCCTGTTACTACAGCTGCCAGAACTGCGGGTGACGGAGGGATTTATAGACAAGCGGATGGGACACGCCTCTGGAGACCGCATACAAGAAGAAGAACAGTGGAAGTTATGGGTGCCCGAAGAATTGACCATCGATTTTATTAGACGGGCTCATGACCACCTATTGAGTGTGCACGGTGGATACGGTCGTATGTTTCGGTGGCTGAAAACCTACTTCTTTTGGCCTAAGATAGTGCAGCAAATAAAAGCGTATGTAGCCGCCTATGAGCTGTTTAAATGCACTAAAGCGCCCAATTCTGTTCTTCGGCCTCCGATGGGTAAATTTGAGCTACCTGAGTATGTGTTCCAACGCTTGTATATTGACCTTATCGGTCCTTATCCTCGTTCGACTTCTGGTCACACGGGAGCTGTCGTGGTCCTCGACCAACTGTCCGAATTCCCAATAATTGAGCAGACTCGGTACATGCACACCGGCTCGATAGTCAGCTTCCTGGAGAATTGCGTTTTCCATATATTTGGAGTACCGGAAAAAGTTCTCACCGACAACGGAGTCCAGTTCACCTCGGGTAGATTTCGGGACCTGATGGACAAGTATGGTATTATTCACCAGTGGACCGCAGTCTACTCCTCTCAAGCGAATGCGTCCGAGCGGCTGAACCGTACCCTCATAGCTGCAATTCGTGCCTATATCCATCCGGATCAGCAGGATTGGGATCGCAGGATTTCCGCCATTACCTGTACCCTGCGCTCGGCATACCACACCAACACAGGTATCTCACCGTACTTTGCCGTGTTCGGCCAGTACATAATCTGCCACGGTAACTCGTACCGATTATTGCGCCAGTTATAATGTTTGGAAGACCCAATAGTGGTTGTGGAGCCACACGATAATTTCCGAATTCTGCGAGACCAACTTTGGCAGAAGATTGAAGATAGTAGAAGGATAGGAGAGGAGCGTTACAACCTGCGATCTCATTGTTATGGCTTCAAGGCAGGTGACAAAATCTACCGACGGAATTTTAGGCAAAGTTGGCACTACAATGCTAAACAGGACAAGAAGTTCGTGAAGTGTCGGGTCCTACAAGTTTTAAGTCCCACGCGATATCTCATTGCGGACGTATCCGGGAAAGAACTGGGAATCTACCGTGCCAAAGACCTACAACGGTGAAGAGTGCTATCAAAGAAGTCCTCGTTTTTTTCTTCTTTCCGTTGTCCCCCGGTGTTATTTTATGATCAGCATCGCTCACCTCCACCTGGGCTCGAAATCTCACAGCGACATTTTCTTGCTAGAACGTGCCACCGGAAGGTTAGTCATCCACCCGTCGCACGACATCTTTCTTCCTCCATGCAGGTAAACCCAGCTTATGGCTAAACATTGTGTCCTCCAATCTCCCCATGCCTGGTTGGCATCGTGGACGCTGCCTTGTAATGAATCGGCCCTACGCCGATAATTAGTCAGTCATTATTGACGTCGACGAAATCGGAACGCACCCTCTAACCCCTCGCTGTTCCTGAACCGCCTTTGGTTAGCTGAGAGGAAGGTGATCGTGTGTGTGAAAACTGACGTTGGAAGGGAAGCCATATGGCAGCAGACATCACTACCACACACGTGACCATTAGTAGGCGACTAATACATATGGAATGTGCCACCGTATGATTTCCTATCCTACTTCAGTTTTGTCCGGGAGTGTCACATAATTCTTTTTGCGACGCAGAACAGTTCGCGCTTTCTTGGATTCTGTTGAAATTTCACTATCGGAAACGCATTGAATATATTAGGCGGTATTACAGTTCCGCGATTTTCATTTTTATAGCTAAACGAAGGAGTTTGCTCATTGTGTTGCAAATAAGGATTAGAGAAGTTGTTCGCGAGTTTCCCATCTTTAATTTAGCTTTATTGGAGTGCCTCTGCCCTGGTTTTGAATGTGCCACCGCTTTCGTTCCCATGGATTGAACGTTTATCAGCTTCAGTATTGTTTTCGCATTTCGATAAATTGGTTGGGTGAATCTACTGTAGGCCGGTTCCATATGGCCAAGACTTGTGTGTTTCTCATGTTCTTCCCGGTTTAGTCGCGTGTACTGTAGGTGCAACCCTATTTGATTATGTTTTTAAATAACTGTATTTCCGAACAGGCGATTGCTGGTAAATTGTAGAAAACATTTTTCAATTTTGCGTTGTAGCGCTGCTTCTTGTTCAATGCAAACAAAGGATTGTAGTCGGACAAATGCAGCGACAATTGTTTGGTGGTCAATGTTAGACTATTCGGTGCTTTTGTTAGGGCTGAGGTTACGTTTTAAGATTTGGTAATAAATTGTCATCAAAGTGAGTAATGCCCATTTCCCGCGACAAGCCGAAGCTTTTAAAACCGTACATCGCTAGTAGCGTAGAACTCCCACCATCTGCAGCTTCCTCAGTACCCACAACAGAAAAACTTTTTGGCTGCCAAACGTCCGCGCAGCAACGATGATGAGCCTCCGTGTAAAGTGGAACACATACAGAATTTGGAAGATCAACAGCACACAAATTGCATAAAGACCGTTAAGGATGAAATCCTTGAGAATCTTCTGCTGCAAATATCAATATCCGAGCCCAGTTGATTTTAGTTGAATTTAATATGATTGTCACCAAAAGCATACTTGAGTGCAGATGATGTCCTAAGCCATATTACGACAAAAAAAGAGTTCTAGCAATGCGAAAAGCTATTTGTTTATCGAAATTCACCGGTGCTTAAGAGGAATCTACCGTTTCGGCTAGTAGTGTTAACGCAGGTTTTTGGTCAGCAATTTAATTTGTGCTATTTGAAAGTTGAAGAATTCAGCTTTTACACTTGCTTGCTACTTTATATACTCTGTTAGAATATTGCGGTTGACCAGTTCCAAGTGTTCACGTGTATGTAACAATGGCGGATATTGATTTACGAAGACATAATGTAATGTAGTGATATATTTTGAATCAATAGAATAGGATGGAACTCTTGAGGGGCTTTTGAAAAAAAATTTTGTCTAATTTTAAACTAACTTAAATATGTGACTACTAATGAGAAAATGATAGCTTAACGTTTATTTTGATCTTAGCAGACTCTTAAATTCAAATGATTGTTAACAACAAAAAAAAAACAAAAAAATGAGCATTACGCAAGTCATTGAAGAAAAAATTTTATGAAAAGTGTAGCAATGAGTGATTTGATTTTGGGTTATTGCAAGTATCTTTCAACAAAACAAAACCTGCACATATTTTATTACTATCGGAGTCAACTGGGTTCGCTTTAACAAAGTTTAACTTATACAATTTTATTATGTTTGTAAATGGAAGCAAAAAGATACACAATTTTATTATGACCCAAAACCAGAAGCTTAACCTATCGACTATAATGAAGTTACAAGAAGAAAGAACCAAGCATATTATATAGTGGTGAAACTGTAAATAAATGTTCGTGAGGAGTGTACCAACATAAAAAAACAATAAAATCGATACTTCCTTTTTGTAGATACCTCGTATATATATATATATATATATATATATATATATATATATATATATATATATATATATATATATATATATATATATATATATATACATATATATATATATATATATATATATATATATATCCTTCTTCTTAGCACTATAGCCCCTCTTGGGCCTTTGCTTCCTGTAAATATCGCCTCCAACTGTCTCGATTCATTGACCGGATACTCCAATTTCAAAATCCGAGTAGCGATGAACTGTCTTCGTCGACCGAGTCAGACCAGCGCCTCCTCAATTTCCTCACTGGTCTCCGGCCTTCAGTTCTCCCAACCAACGGACGAACACCGGATACCCCTCTTCTGGTATCCGGTGTTCGTCCATACGATTCATATGTCAAGCCCATTGCAGCTTCCGCAGTCGACAATCGTTGAGACCTTCGGCTCGTCAAAAATTTCATACAGCTCATGGTTGTATCGTATTCGCCATTGGTACCCATCTAGCTTCGCTCCAATAATTCGCCTCAGAGCCCGCCGCTCAAAGGCGTTCAATATATTTTTGCAGATGCTTGGGTTAAGGTTCATGTTTCACAGTCATAGCATAACACAGGTCTTATCACAGATTTGTATACTTGGAGCTTTGTTTTCCTGTGTATGCAGCTGGTTTGCAAGATCGTCAAAACTGAATAAAACTATTTATTTATTTATTTTTGGCGTATTTCGTTTCCTTTATTATTGGTTCTCGTTATTTTTGGCCCTAAATACACAAATTTGCTCAAATTTTCTATTCTATATTCGCTAAGTGCAATATTTTGTGTATGTGAAGTATTTTTTCTTGACTGCGTCATGAGCTTTGTTTTGTGTTCATTGATTTGTAGCTCTACTAGTTTTACTTCGCTGTCGAGTTTCAGGAAGAGTTCTTTGGCGGTTGTTAGTGACGGTGACAAAATGTCGATGTCATCCGCAGAGGCTACTAATTGGCTCGACTTGTATAGTAATGCACCTTTTGAATCGACAAATAGAATAGCAATGGGACCAGCCCATTTCAGTGTTTTATTCCAAAATTTGTGTCCAGGGCATCAGTGAGTTGGTTATTATTGCGGAATTGGGAGGCCGTCGACGTCATTTTCATTTTGGTAAGATGGGCTAATTTGGCTAGAATGTCAAAGCAAAGCATTATTTGGTATAGTACGTTAAGATCAATAGAGTCGTATGCTTCCTTAAAGTCAAGGAAAATTTGGTGTACATCTATGCTCAACTCTCTGCACTTTTCAAGTATCTGCTTGACTGTGAACAATTGATCTATTGTTGATCTGCCTGCTCTAAAACCACCTCAATGCCCCCCAATAGTACTGTTGGCATATGATCCAATTTTATTTTTCAAGATCTTTGAAAATATTTTGTACGCCTTACAAAGTAGTGATATGCCTCTATAATTTTTGCACTGTAGCTTGTCAACTTTTTTGTGGATAGGGAATACAGGGTGCGGCAGCATAACTTCCTTTTTTGAAATGCCCGCCCTTAAAGTGCTAACTGTTATAGCGCGGCGCTAGTAGTCTCATTCGAGAGAGGTGATTTTAAAGTTTTGCTCATCCCTTGGTTAGTCGCTATCATGCGTTGGAACAGTGCGGAGCGTGTTTAAAAAACAAGTACCGCTGAAAATTTGTTTTGTTGAATTTTGAAAAAAGGAAGTTATGCTGCCGCACCCTGTATAATTGATTGGCTTCACTCTTTCGGCATATATTCTTGTTGCAAAATATGCTGGATGACTTTTTGAATAGCTTGATGAGCATTGCTGCCACCATATTTGATGAGCTCCACTGGAATCTCATCGATGCCCGGTGCTCTATTATTCTTTTGGGCTTTGATGATGGAACACACTTCATCCAGAGTCGATGGGGCCAATGGAAGCTCTCCGCCGACCTCTATAGGCTCCGATGTTGTGGAGCTGTGCAGAGAATTAAGGAGGTTCTTGAAATATGATGCCTATCTGTCCTTAATCAACGAGATTTAGCTCTAGTGATTCTGCGGACGGAGCATAAGCCCATTCCGTTATGAGACGTGGTGGTTTAAAAACTGAACGTTTGGCAGCTGGGTGGACGAAGACAAGGTCATATTACCTTGTGCAGTGTCGACACATTCGATCATGATAATGAGATACTCTAACTCTCCCTACGCGAAGGCCCCAAAGGAGCAGTAGTGCTACAATATATATATATATATATATATATATATATATATATATATATATATATATATATATATATATCTATATATATATAAATATATATATATATATATATATATATATATATATATATATATATATATATATATATATATATAAACAGGGTTTTCCAATCAGAGATGTTATTTTGATATTAAAAGAAAAATGCAATTTTTAATATAAATGATTGAATGTTTATTTCATTAAAAAAGGTATGCCGTTAAAAGAAAAAAAATAACATCAGGCAAATGACCATCACGACCACGCTTGCAGTACCATATCCTTTTTATGAAATTTTCCATGACCAAATCGCAAAGTGGCTGCCCTATGTCCTCAATGGCCTCACGAATTCCATCTTTCACGTGGCCCCAAAGGAAGAAGACGCACCTTTCCGAGAGATAACACGGTCCGCAAATTTTTTCCGTAAAAGATCAATGGTCTCGTTGCTTGTGTGCCACGTAGCGCCGTCTTGTTGAAAGTAAATGTTATCCAGGTCAATACCATCCAATTCCGGCCATAAAAAATCATTAATCATCTTTCGATAGCGCAATCCATACACCGTAACTGTTGCTCTAGCCTCATTTTTGAAAAAGTAAGGTCCGATGACTCCGCCAGACCATAAAACGCACCAAATAGTCACACGTTGAGGATAGAGAGGCTTTTCAACAATAACTCTTGGATTTTCCGAGCACCAGATGCGACAATTTCGCTTGTTGACAAAGCCACCAAGGTGGAAATGGGCCGCATCACTCAAGATGATTTTTCGATGAAACTCCGGATCATTTTCATGCATTTCAAGGACCCAATCAGCAAAGACACGACGTTGTTGATAATCGACCGGCTTGAGTTCTTGTGTTAACTGAACTTTATTATACAGAATACGTTGTAATGACGTTTATGGAATGCCTGATTCCAAAGAACGACGAGGGATGGACAAACCTGGGTTTTCTTCAACACTTTCGGCAACAGCAGTAATATTCTCGGCTGTTCTTGAGTAACGTGTACGGGTTTTATCCGTCACATCACTAAGTTGTCCCAACAGCTCAAATTTTTCCACCAATTTCTGTATTGCAGTCCGACAAGATGCTTCACGACAACCCAAAAATGTTCAAGTTTTACGAACCGTCTCTGCCAAATTTTCACCATTTTTATATTGAATTTTAATAATTTCAATGCATTGTTGAAACGTGTATCGTTCCATTTTTATTAATGGTGTAGTTTCTACTTACCAAATGTCAAAAAATGACTTCAAAAATGACATTTACCGAAATAGCGGGCTATTCAAAACAACTCGTCTCATTGGAAAACCCTGTATATATATATATATATATATATATATATATATATATATATATATATATATATATATATATATATATATATACAGGGTTTTCCAATGAGACGAGTTGTTTTGAATAGCCCGCTATTTCTGTAAATGTCATTTTTGAAGTCATTTTTTGACATTTGGTAAGTAGAAACTACACCATTAATAAAAATGGAACGATACACGTTTCAACAATGCATTGAAATTATAAAAATTCAATATAAAAATGGTGAAAATTTGGCAGAGACGGTTCGTAAAACTTGAACATTTTTGGGTTGTCGTGAAGCATCTTGTCGGACTGCAATACAGAAACTGGTGGAAAAATTTGAGCTGTTGGGACAACTTTGTGATGTGACGGATAAAACCCGTACACGTTACTCAAGAACAGCCGAGAATATTACTGCTGTTGCCGAAAGTGTTGAAGAAAACCCAGGTTTGTCCATCCCTCGTCGTTCTTTGGAATCAGGCATTCCATAAACGTCATTACAACGTATTCTGTATAATAAAGTTCAGTTAACACAAGAACTCAAGCCGGTCGATTATCAACAACGTCGTGTCTTTGCTGATTGGGTCCTTGAAATGCATGAAAATGATCCGGAGTTTCATCGAAAAATCATCTTGAGTGATGCGGCCCATTTCCACCTTGGTGGCTTTGTCAACAAGCGAAATTGTCGCATCTGGTGCTCGGAAAATCCAAGAGTTATTGTTGAAAAGCCTCTCTATCCTCAACGTGTGACTATTTGGTGCGTTTTATGGTCTGGCGGAGTCATCGGACCTTACTTTTTCAAAAATGAGGCTAGAGCAACAGTAACGGTGTATGGATTGCGCTATCGAAAGATGATTAATGATTTTTTATATCCGGAATTGGATGGTATTGACCTGGATAACATTTACTTTCAACAAGACGGCGCTACGTGGCACACAAGCAACGAGACCATTGATCTTTTACGGAAAAAATTTGCGGACCGTGTTATCTCTCGGAAAGGTGCGTCTTCTTCCTTTGGGGCCACGTGAAAGATGGAATTCGTGAGGCCATTGAGGACATAGGGCAGCCACTTTGCGATTTGGTCATGGAAAATTTCATAAAAAGGATATGGTACTGCAAGCGTGGTCGTGATGGTCATTTGCCTGATGTTATTTTTTTTTCTATTAACGGCATACCTTTTTTAATGAAATAAACATTCAATCATTTATATTAAAAATTGCATTTTTCTTTTAATATCAAAATAACATCTCTGATTGGAAAACCCTGTTTATATATAAATATATATGTATATATATATATATATATATATATATATATATATATATATATATATATATTTATATATATATAGATATATATATATATATATATATATATATATATATATATATATATATATATATATATATATATATATATTGTAGCACTACTGCTCCTTTGGGGCCTTCGCGTAGGGAGAGTTAGAGTATCTCATTATCATGATCGAATGTGTCGACACTGCACAAGGTAATATGACCTTGTCTTCGTCCACCCAGCTGCCAAACGTTCAGTTTTTAAACCACCACGTCTCATAACGGAATGGGCTTATGCTCCGTCCGCAGAATCACTAGAGCTAAATCTCGTTGATTAAGGACAGATAGGCATTATATTTCAAGAACCTCCTTAATTCTCTGCACAGCTCCACAACATCGGAGCCTATAGAGGTCGGCGGAGAGCTTCCATTGGCCCCATCGACTCTGGATGAAGTGTGTTCCATCATCAAAGCCCAAAAGAATAATAGAGCACCGGGCATCGATGAGATTCCAGTGGAGCTCATCAAATATGGTGGCAGCAATGCTCATCAAGCTATTCAAAAAGTCATCCAGCATATTTTGCAACAAGAATATATGCCGAAAGAGTGAAGCCAATCAATTATACAGGGTGCGGCAGCATAACTTCCTTTTTTCAAAATTCAACAAAACAAATTTTCAGCGGTACTTGTTGTTTAAACACGCTCCGCACTGTTCCAACGCATGATAGTGACTAACCAAGGGATGAGCAAAACTTTAAAATCACCTCTCTCGAATGAGACTACTAGCGCCGCGCTATAACAGTTAGCACTTTAAGGGCGGGCATTTCAAAAAAGGAAGTTATGCTGCCGCACCCTGTATTCCCTATCCACAAAAAAGTTGACAAGCTACAGTGCAAAAATTATAGAGGCATATCACTACTTTGTAAGGCGTACAAAATATTTTCAAAGATCTTGAAAAATAAAATTGGATCATATGCCAACAGTACTATTGGGGGGCATTGAGGTGGTTTTAGAGCAGGCAGATCAACAATAGATCAATTGTTCACAGTCAAGCAGATACTTGAAAAGTGCAGAGAGTTGAGCATAGATGTACACCAAATTTTCCTTGACTTTAAGGAAGCATACGACTCTATTGATCTTAACGTACTGTACCAAATAATGCTTTGCTTTGACATTCTAGCCAAATTAGCCCATCTTACCAAAATGAAAATGACGTCGACGGCCTCCCAATTCCGCAATAATAACCAACTCACTGATGCCCTGGACACAAATTTTGGAATAAAACACTGAAATGGGCTGGTCCCATTGCTATTCTATTTGTCGATTCAAAAGGTGCATTACTATACAAGTCGAGCCAATTAGTAGCCTCTGCGGATGACATCGACATTTTGTCACCGTCACTAACAACCGCCAAAGAACTCTTCCTGAAACTCGACAGCGAAGTAAAACTAGTAGAGCTACAAATCAATGAACACAAAACAAAGCTCATGACGCAGTCAAGAAAAAATACTTCACATACACAAAATATTGCACTTAGCGAATATAGAATAGAAAATTTGAGCAAATTTGTGTATTTAGGGCCAAAAATAACGAGAACCAATAATAAAGGAAACGAAATACGCCAAAAATAAATAAATAAATAGTTTTATTCAGTTTTGACGATCTTGCAAACCAGCTGCATACACAGGAAAACAAAGCTCCAAGTATACAAATCTGTGATAAGACCTGTGTTATGCTATGACTGTGAAACATGAACCTTAACCCAAGCATCTGCAAAAATATATTGAACGCCTTTGAGCGGCGGGCTCTGAGGCGAATTATTGGAGCGAAGCTAGATGGGTACCAATGGCGAATACGATACAACCATGAGCTGTATGAAATTTTTGACGAGCCGAAGGTCTCAACGATTGTCGACTGCGGAAGCTGCAATGGGCTTGACATATGAATCGTATGGACGAACACCGGATACCAGAAGAGGGGTATCCGGTGTTCGTCCGTTGGTTGGGAGAACTGAAGGCCGGAGACCAGTGAGGAAATTGAGGAGGCGCTGGTCTGACTCGGTCGACGAAGACAGTTCATCGCTACTCGGATTTTGAAATTGGAGTATCCGGTCAATGAATCGAGACAGTTGGAGGCGATATTTACAGGAAGCAAAGGCCCAAGAGGGGCTATAGTGCTAAGAAGAAGGATATATATATATATATATATATATATATATATATATATATATATATATATATGTATATATGTATATATATATATATATATATATATATATATATATATATATATATATATATATATATATATACGAGGTATCTACAAAAAGGAAGTATCGATTTTATTGTTTTTTTATGTTGGTACACTCCTCACGAACATTTATTTACAGTTTCACCACTATATAATATGCTTGGTTCTTTCTTCTTGTAACTTCATTATAGTCGATAGGTTAAGCTTCTGGTTTTGGGTCATAATAAAATTGTGTATCTTTTTGCTTCCATTTACAAACATAATAAAATTGTATAAGTTAAACTTTGTTAAAGCGAACCCAGTTGACTCCGATAGTAATAAAATATGTGCAGGTTTTGTTTTGTTGAAAGATACTTGCAATAACCCAAAATCAAATCACTCATTGCTACACTTTTCATAAAATTTTTTCTTCAATGACTTGCGTAATGCTCATTTTTTTGTTTTTTTTTTTGTTGTTAACAATTATTTGAATTTAAGAGTCTGCTAAGATCAAAATAAACGTTAAGCTATCATTTTCTCATTAGTAGTCACATATTTAAGTTAGTTTAAAATTAGACAAAATTTTTTTTCAAAAGCCCCTCAAGAGTTCCATCTTATTCTATTGATTCAAAATATATCACTACATTACATTATGTCTTCGTAAATCAATATCCGCCATTGTTACATACACGTGAACACTTGGAACTGGTCAACCGCAATATTCTAACAGAGTATATAAAGTAGCAAGCAAGTGTAAAAGCTGAATTCTTCAACTTTCAAATAGCACAAATTAAATTGCTGACCAAAAACCTGCGTTAACACTACTAGCCGAAACGGTAGATTCCTCTTAAGCACCGGTGAATTTCGATAAACAAATAGCTTTTCGCATTGCTAGAACTCTTTTTTTGTCGTAATATGGCTTAGGACATCATCTGCACTCAAGTATGCTTTTGGTGACAATCATATTAAATTCAACTAAAATCTACTGGGCTCGGATATTGATATTTGCAGCAGAAGATTCTCAAGGATTTCATCCTTAACGGTCTTTATGCAATTTGTGCGCTGTTGATCTTCCAAATTCTGTATGTGTTCCACTTTACACGGAGGCTCATCATCGTTGCTGCGCGGACGTTTGGCAGCCAAAAAGTTTTTCTGTTGTGGGTACTGAGGAAGCTGCAGATGGTGGGAGTTCTACGCTACTAGCGATGTACGGTTTTAAAAGCTTCGGCTTGTCGCGGGAAATGGGCATTACTCACTTTGATGACAATTTATTACCAAATCTTAAAACGTAACCCCAGCCCTAACAAAAGCACCGAATAGTCTAACATTGACCACCAAACAATTGTCGCTGCATTTGTCCGACTACAATCCTTTGTTTGCATTGAACAAGAAGCAGCGCTACAACGCAAAATTGAAAAATGATTCGTTTCCTTCTCTACAATTTACCAGCAATCGCCTGTTCGGAAATACAGTTATTTAAAAACATAATCAAATAGGGTTGCACCTACAGTACACGCGACTAAACCGGGAAGAACATGAGAAACACACAAGTCTTGGCCATATGGAACCGGCCTACAGTAGATTCACCCAACCAATTTATCGAAATGCGAAAACAATACTGAAGCTGATAAACGTTCAATCCATGGGAACGAAAGCGGTGGCACATTCAAAACCAGGGCAGAGGCACTCCAATAAAGCTAAATTAAAGATGGGAAACTCGCGAACAACTTCTCTAATCCTTATTTGCAACACAATGAGCAAACTCCTTCGTTTAGCTATAAAAATGAAAATCGCGGAACTGTAATACCGCCTAATATATTCAATGCGTTTCCGATAGTGAAATTTCAACAGAATCCAAGAAAGCGCGAACTGTTCTGCGTCGCAAAAAGAATTATGTGACACTCCCGGACAAAACTGAAGTAGGATAGGAAATCATACGGTGGCACATTCCATATGTATTAGTCGCCTACTAATGGTCACGTGTGTGGTAGTGATGTCTGCTGCCATATGGCTTCCCATCCAACGTCAGTTTTCACACACACGATCACCTTCCTCTCAGCTAACCAAAGGCGGTTCAGGAACAGCGAGGGGTTAGAGGGTGCGTTCCGATTTCGTCGACGTCAATAATGACTGACTAATTATCGGCGTAGGGCCGATTCATTACAAGGCAGCGTCCACGATGCCAACCAGGCATGGGGAGATTGGAGGACACAATGTTTAGCCATAAGCTGGGTTTACCTGCATGGAGGAAGAAAGATGTCGTGCGACGGGTGGATGACTAACCTTCCGGTGGCACGTTCTAGCAAGAAAATGTCGCTGTGAGATTTCGAGCCCAGGTGGAGGTGAGCGATGCTGATCATAAAATAACACCGGGGGACAACGGAAAGAAGAAAAAAACGAGGACTTCTTTGATAGCACTCTTCACCGTTGTAGGTCTTTGGCACGGTAGATTCCCAGTTCTTTCCCGGATACGTCCGCAATGAGATATCGCGTGGGACTTAAAACTTGTAGGACCCGACACTTCACGAACTTCTTGTCCTGTTTAGCATTGTAGTGCCAACTTTGCCTAAAATTCCGTCGGTAGATCTCGTCACCTGCCTTGAAGCCATAACAATGAGATCGCAGGTTGTAACGCTCCTCTCCTATCCTTCTACTATCTTCAATCTTCTGCCAAAGTTGGTCTCGCAGAATTCGGAAATTATCGTGTGGCTCCACAACCACTATTGGGTCTTCCAAACATTATAACTGGCGCAATAATCGGTACGAGTTACCGTGGCAGATTATGTACTGGCCGAACACGGCAAAGTACGGTGAGATACCTGTGTTGGTGTGGTATGCCGAGCGCAGGGTACAGGTAATGGCGGAAATCCTGCGATCCCAATCCTGCTGATCCGGATGGATATAGGCACGAATTGCAGCTATGAGGGTACGGTTCAGCCGCTCGGACGCATTCGCTTGAGAGGAGTAGACTGCGGTCCACTGGTGAATAATACCATACTTGTCCATCAGGTCCCGAAATCTACCCGAGGTGAACTGGACCCCGTTGTCGGTGAGAACTTTTTCCGGTACTCCAAATATATGGAAAACGCAATTCTCCAGGAAGCTGACTATCGAGCCGGTGTGCATGTACCGAGTCTGCTCAATTATTGGGAATTCGGACAGTTGGTCGAGGACCACGACAGCTCCCGTGTGACCAGAAGTCGAACGAGGATAAGGACCGATAAGGTCAATATACAAGCGTTGGAACACATACTCAGGTAGCTCAAATTTACCCATCGGAGGCCGAAGAACAGAATTGGGCGCTTTAGTGCACTTAAACAGCTCATAGGCGGCTACATACGCTTTTATTTGCTGCACTATCTTAGGCCAAAAGAAGTAGGTTTTCAGCCACCGAAACATACGACCGTATCCACCGTGCACACTCAATAGGTGGTCATGAGCCCGTCTAATAAAATCGATGGTCAATTCTTCGGGCACCCATAACTTCCACTGTTCTTCTTCTTGTATGCGGTCTCCAGAGGCGTGTCCCATCCGCTTGTCTATAAATCCCTCCGTCACCCGCAGTTCTGGCAGCTGTAGTAACAGGCTTTGAATAGTATGCATCAGCTGGGTGTAGCCTATTGACTTGAAGGCGGTATGGTGCAAGTCGATCAATAGGGGGCTATCTTCCTCCTGGGCCAACTCGGCTCCTTCAGGGGTGAGCATCCTTGATAATGTGTCTGGTACCACATGTTGGCTTTCTTTCCGGTGTCGAATCGTGAAGTCAAACGCCTGTAATTTCAAGGCCCACCCAAACGGCCGTGGATATCAGTTTGGCCCATCAGCCATTTCAGCCACGCATGATCCGTAACGATTTCGAAGGGCTGTCCCTCCACATATGCTCGAAAGCGTTTTACTGGGTTGGGTTCAACTTGTGAGACATAAAGGCTATAGGCCTCTCCTCGCCGTCTTCTGCAACCTGGACTAAGACTGCTCCCTCCTGGTGCTGACTAGCGTCGCATTGGACTGAGAACGGTTTACCAAAGTCCGGGCTATGCAGTACGGGGGCTGTTGTTAGACTCTTCTTTAGCTTTTCAAAGGCTCACAAGCTGGGCGCTTCCCAGACGAACTTATGTTCCTTACGCACCATGTCGGTCAAGGATGTGGTAATGGTTGCGTAGTCACGTACAATTCGTTGGTACCATCCGCATAAGACTAAGAATCAGCGTAACTGCTTGGTGATCTTGGGTAGTGGAAAAGCATCAATCGCTTGTATCTTGTCCAGGTCGGTCTTGATGTTGCCATGACCAATGACGTGACCCAAATACTTCACCTCCGTCATTACGAACTGACTCTTCTGCATGCTGATGGTTAACCCTGCCCTCCGGATGTGCAAAGCCACTTCCTAAAGCAGGTCGATGTTTTCGTCAAAGGCCTCGGTTATCAGCAGTACGTCGTCCAAATATACGAAAGCTTGGTGCCGTAAATGCGGTGGTATCACCTTATCCATAAGGCGCGTCATGGTTTGAGGGGCATTACAGAGTCCAAATGGCATGGTCACAAATCGATACCGTGGGCGACCTGGGACCGTGAAGGCTGTTTTCTTCTTTGAGCCAGGGTCTAACGGGATTTGCCAGAAAGCGTCTTTGAGGTCCAAGCTCGTAATTTAATGGGCTTTGGGCAATCGACTCAAGATTCCCTCAATCAACGGTAGAGGGTATGCGTCCTTGACAGTGACGGCACTTAAACGTCTGGCATCTAAGCATAGCGGGACCTTGTTCGGCTTGACAACTAAAATGACCGGGGAAGCCCATGCGCTCTGCGATTCTTCGATCATGCCTAGTGCTAGCATCCGATCAATTTCGGCATATAATAACTTTCCCTTCGCCAGAAATATGGCATATGGGGATGCCAAACCCATAAAGCAGAGACTGCTATATGGGTTTGGCATCCCTCACATCTATCATGTGAAGCACCTAGGCCGTCCTGCCGATGGAAAAGCCGATACAGCCAAGTCAAGTCGCAGTTGTTGATTCACATCCAGTGCATGTCGTAGTGAGTGGGAAATTGGGATCGTGTCATGGACAGTGGTGACAGAATCAAGTACCGTGCCGGAAAATAGTACCGGGGCCAAATTAAATTTTCGGATGAAGTCCACCCCTAGGTAAAGATTCTGTGTTAATTGGGGTATACTGCACAATTCAAGAGATTTAGATACCCCTTTAAATGTAACATCCATCGTAATTTTCCCCACTACAGAGTGACGAGTTCGGCCAGCCGTGCTTAACCAGGTGGTAAAATGCTTGATTTGGTCCGCGTGAGTATTCAGAACTTCTCCTACAAAATCGGCTGATATGCAATTCACACTGGCTCCAGTATCGACCAAGCCTACCAGTCGCTTTTGAAGGGGGTGAACTAACACGTATGGCCGAATGTCATCCTTCAATAATTCGTCTAAGTGTATCGCCCACAAAGCCTTCCTCGACTGCCTGACCCTTCTCCAGAAGCTCCGCATCCGACGCGTGGTTCATTGAAGATGCGCTGACAAGTAGCTAGATAATCCCGCAGTCAAACGTGGAAGGGACCTTCGTCTCGTGCCAAGGGACCTTCGTCTCGTTACCATTTCCTTACGCGTCCACCTCGACAATGTGTGACGTCGGCTGCGGAACTTCAGGAGAACTGTGTTTGGCAGTGCAAGTCAGCAAAGTTGGGTTTATATCTGGAGCTTGATCACACCTAGCAAGAGGTTTGGTATCGGTTTGTTTGGTTGCGGCGCTTGCTGGCAAGTTTTTTCGTAACTTGCAATCTGCGCAATCTGGTGCATAAGTGTCTGCTTTTCCGCACCGGTAACAGAAAACCGTCGGTTCCGCTGGACATATAGAGAATCGGTGTCCCGTTTGTCAGCAGTTCCTATAGACCATCGGACTTGCAACTACTTTAACGAAAGGTCGGTCAATTGTTGGTTCGCACTCGTGCACCAGGGGTGTTTCGCTCTTGGGGACGTGTATTGGGTCGTTATTTACGTGATCCGCTGTTACTAGCTCCGCAGTATGATTACTCCGGGACTAGTTCCCATCATGCGGGGTTGTGACGAAAGGTTCCTTGCCGTTCATCTAGCCATTTTTACCAACGGGCATGGAGGCGTAACCCCTGTACGGTGTAAATGGACACATGAAGGAGACTATTCTGAAGCTCCAAACGCATGTTCTCTCTGATGATTTCCACCAGTGCTTTGTATCGTTCCATTTTTATTAATGGTGTAGTTTCTACTTACCAAATGTCAAAAAATGACTTCAAAAATGACATTTACCGAAATAGCGGGCTGTTCAAAACAACTCGTCTCATTGGAAAACCCTGTATATATATATATATATATATATATATATATATATATATATATATATATATATATATCTATATATATATATATATATATATATATATATATATATATATATATATATATATATATATATATATAGGAGTAGATATTGGGTTGTTCGATATTTCATGTAGTGAGCTGCATATGACATGTCGCGGACTGGATATTTCTTGTTGTAGTGATTGCGTGGGTTATACTGTTAATGGTTAATTAAAGAGAGCATTATCGGCATATTTTGTTGTTTTACTTTCGGAAGGGCAA
This sequence comes from Odontomyia ornata, assembly GCA_963969285.1. Lineage (NCBI taxonomy): Eukaryota > Metazoa > Arthropoda > Insecta > Diptera > Stratiomyidae > Odontomyia > Odontomyia ornata. The sequence continues at coordinate 172,918 of CAXAJY010000195.1, forward strand.
AAACGCAGTACAAGCACGAGAGAAATTGTGTGAAGTTTATGGTGAGGACTGCCTTACTGGACGCCAGGATCAGTGTTGGTTTGCACGCTTTCGTGCTGGAAATTTTAATGTGCAAGTTGCACCATATACTCGTCATCCAGCCATTACTGGTGACGACAATGATGAAAAAGTTGGGTAGACAGACCTACGCTCATGTCAGAAGGATTTTGTATTCAACTTACAAAATGCAGTAACCAGCAACGAATAAAATCAAGAAGCATGTCAAAGAAAATTTTATTGGACAAAATGAGAAATTCGAGGATCATACTATTATCAACAAAGTTGAACGAATTTTTAACATCTGAGGTATGTGTTATTGTTATTCCCATAAATATCTCCCTTGATAATTTTTTCAGAATTTTTAGATCACAGGTGTCCATTCGCGAGGGTGGAAACACATTTTTCATGTACGTACGCGAAAAGTTCATACATTTCCCCTTCCCCCCTCGGTAACGATAAGGCAATTAAAAGACTTGTTTTGAAAAGATCTCATTAAGACCTTTCCAATGACACCCTATTCGACTACCAGTGGTGAAACTTTTTTTGAGGGGTCACCTCCCTATATGGGGAGACCTCCCTTAAATCCCTTTGAAAAAATGTTCCCCTCTTGGAATTTCAGGCAGTCACCACTTCTGACCATCCTACAAAGTTTCATTGCTGTAGCGTCTATTGTTTCGGAGAAAAAGTGTGGTGACACACAGACGGACGGACAGACGGACACAGGTTGTGATTGCAATGGATTGTTTATGATAATATAGTCTGAAAATGATCACGGGCCAAGCAAGATGAGGTAAATTTTCACCAAAAGAAGATTATGCTTTCTGTTTGGTGCGATTACAAGGCTATAGTTTACTTTGAGCTGCTACGTTTGGCTTCATACTATACGAAGGCCTTATTCGAATAATTAAAAGTGTTTTGCGATTTACTTTTCAATTTTAGGAATACGGGTAGCATACTTTAATTTATTAAAACGACGGAAATATCATGAAGTGCATTGTAAAAACTTGAGTAAATATCGATAAATCTTGTTTAGGCAGGACATATTCAATATACAAAGGCTATTGAATGCAATCAAAAATCTTGCCTTTCCAAAGTGCAGTGTCGATGGGGATTCTTTATTCTTCTTCTGGGCCTTAATTCAAACTTTACTGACAAAGACACCGAAAGAAACATGCAACTCCTCTGACAAAAATAAACTTTTACTGGTGTATGTATATCTAAATGCTGTTTGGCCAAAAATCTAAGCAGTTTTATAAACAAACCGTTTAGACGTTCTAAAAATTAATACTATGTCTTCTCATTCCTTCTATACATTTTATTTTGTTCTCATTTACTCAATCATATACAAAAATTTGTTAATTTACTGAAAATTCTAATTTAAAGCTTCAGAGCTATTTGGATATTTATAAAAATTAAACCGTTTGATGGATTCCCAATCATTGGCAACCAATTTTCAAATCGGAATCTGAAATTGACTTTGATGCATAGGTCATGTAATTAATGTAATAAATATTCCAGAATAATATCAAAAGATCTATTTAAATTGGAAATCGAAAGAATAATGACCTAGTTTATTGCTTCGAAATTCAATTCGTTGCCATGCTTTCAACATTCTCTCGCCCCAATTTTACAGTTAAATTGGGAAGAGCTGCTGTGATTCATTTAATTGAATCGAAAAAAATCAATATCAGTTTTTATAATGAAAATGCTCCGAACATAATATCGCATTTCAAACATTTGTAAATGATTTCCTGTGAGGAAGAAATACGATAGATTTTCATCCTATTAATTAATATCCATTTTGATTCATGATTATAATTAAAATCTGTTATCTGAGCACTGTCAAATGTGCCTTATTACGATAATAAAATCTCGCATTACATTACATTCTTACAAAATCTGATGTTAAAATTTTTATGAAAGAATGCTTAGCAAATTATTTATATACCCTAGCAACAAAGGCCCTACGTCCTTTGTTCAACCTGCCATGCACACTACAAATCATGCTTAAAAGCTCATTTCTAGGACTAACCTTTCCTGCATGCGATTTTCCTTGAAATCCATCCTTTAGTGGAGAAAATATCCACTCATGAAATATGACAAAATACTCGTAGCAAAAACATGGAAACAATATTCAGATCATAATATAAAATCATTTTGGGATACATTCGAACAATGGGTCTAGGATATTTCCGAGAATTATCCCATGTCATCGAAATAGATGACGGACGAGTCCCTATCACCATGTCGTCCATTATAATATTCACTCGAATCGAAAGGTCCATGACTAAACCAAACTAATGATACGGAAAGCAATTTAATCCTTCGGATAGATGTCAACGAAATAGCTGATGAATAAAATAGTGGGGATCTCAACATGATAATGATGGTGACGATGCCGGTTGTGAGAATAGAAATTTAAATGTTTTCTACGAAGGATACGACATTGACATATTTTGGAATGAACTCAGTGTAGGTTTAAGGATAGCTTTAATTTTAAGTACTTTACATTTGACTTATTTCAGCAGAAAAGAAAATGTAATTAGAATAAATAATAAAATACTGACAATCCATGAATATTGATAAATGTTGATACAGCTATATCCAGTCTATCGTTTGCGTTTTTTAATGAAAAATAAGATAAAGAAAAGAAAAGTTGACGTTACATTCACATAGAATGGAAATAGTAAATTCAAGCGTTGACCGTCACTGCAAGAATAAAATGCATTCTTTAGATCAATTTGCCCAAGGGGAGCAACAAATTCTGAAAACTGGCCGCCTTGCTCCAAGTATGAAAGCGCCATTCTAGGACATACAAACACAGCTTGGCTCTTTGGAATGCATTCCTTGCTCGAGTCGCTGCTCTGGCACAAGCAATGTAATGGAGTTCCTCAAACAGTTTGTTGAATTTCCTGGCAACTTAAAATTCACCAAACCGCAGACACATACGAAGACAAAGTGGAAACATTAAAGGATTACCTCATAATGGGGAAAAGTTGAAGTGACCCGAAGCAAAAATTGTAACATGAATGCAAATATAATTTATTGGTTCAGCATATATGTAGAATGTAAATTGTAAACTATTTATCACATTTCGCAGTTAGGTGATGAGTTATGAGTGAGAAAGCTGCTTGAAAGTAAATGCAACATTGGTGTGTGAAGGAGTCAGAGGAGTATTAAACTTATGAAACTCTCTCGCGACAATTCCAAAAAAAAACCCGCTGGTAGCACCAGTCGGGAAGGTAAATTTCTCGTATATAGCGCAACGTTTCGAAAAACAATTTCGCTGGCCTACTACTAGACTTCCTACTGCAATTTTCGTAGCACCACATGGGTATTTATTAACATAAAAAGAATCTCCCGACGTACATATTTAGAGACCTTTTATAGAGGCGCAAATATTTTGCTAATTAAATTGAGTTGCACACGTATGGATCACATATTGCAAATCGGCGGATAATAAATTATTATAAACATAAAAATACAGATTTCGTCCTTCTCACAGTTGCTATTTACACATTTCACAGTGATTACCACACAAATGTGATAACTTGTCGGCTTAAATAGCTCAAATAGTTAGTTTCAAAGGATTTCCATAAAAGTTTAATCAGCACTTGCGCTGCCATTAATATATAAATTTCAATTCTTTTCTGATCCATTATTTGCCGTCATTTTGAATTTTTATTGAAAACGGCTGCTAAAAATATTAAGCAGTAAATTTTCGACTTTTGTTATTGTCATCCAATTTACATAGTTTTTTGCAGGTTAAATTAACTTGTCTTAATAACTTATAATTTCAAGTAAGATTGGAATCTGTTGAGAAACTTGGCTGCTAGAGGGCTACAGAAATAAAAAAAAATTTAAGTCATCCCCCTGTATGGCAGACCCCCTTAAACACCTTAAAATATTTTCTTGCACTGTAAATATCGAAAGGCACCACTTTTGACCTACGTAGAAAATTTCCTCATTCTAGCACATGTGGTTTGCGAGAAAACTTGTTGTGACGCACGAACAAACGGACGGACAGACAGACAAGTCGCAATTTTATAATTTTTTAGGGTATTGTAAAAATATTTTCTAATATCCTGAAAATGGTCTGCTTTATAAGTACTTCCAAGTTAAGTCATTTAAAACCTTTCCATGAAAAATACTCATTATTTCAGTTGCTACAAAGATAGCGCATTGCGCTATCTCAGTTGCTACAAAAAAAGCGCATTGCGCTTACCTTCTGACCTTTGGGGGTCGCCATTGTGAATGCATGCATTTGATTTTGGATTATTTTAAATCTTTGTGTGTTAGGACAAATCGGGGTTCCCTCTAGACAATGTAGTGAAATGGGTATAGATAATTGTCCGTAAAGGGCTGCAGCGATGGTCTGCTGCCTCGGCGGATGAAGATGTTGGGATCCGCTGAAATCGGCCTTGTCTGGGGACGCGTGAATGTACCTGCAGGGTAGCGTTGCGGTGTCATGCGGCGGGTTCTTTCCTCCTAGCATAAGGACCCAATACAAAAAAAGTCTCACATTTACGAATTAAAAGTGTCAAATGCCGATCGACTGGTGCCGAGTCCGAGCAAGCCTACTAAGGGTTGACATTGCTTGTTCAAAGAACAAGTTGGGCCGGGCAAAAACATAAGGACTGGCGGAGACTTCGTCGCTGCCGACGATTTTTATGGCCCAAAAATAAGAGTGGGGCATCAAAATGGAGGTAGTGCCCCCTCGCACCCTCCCAAACGGATCAAGATCCAAACGTAGACGTGGCCATATATTTTCCATTTGAGTGGAAAACTCATACAAACATAATTTGCATGAACTTTTCCATCAAATGAGAAATATAGACGTAACCAATTTAGATTATAGAATTATGTGATCGAATTACATCACTCTATACCATAAAAGGGTACGCGAGCGGAAGGCCACTCAACCCGGCAAGAGCCTTTGCTAACAACAAAACAAACAAGTTGTGTAAACAGACCTACGCTCAGTCAGAAGGGTTTTGTATTCAATTTACAAAATACAGTCACCAGATCGAATAAAATCAAGAAACATGTCAAAGACAATTTTATTGGAGAAAATATGAAATTCGAAGATCATACTATTATTAACAAAGTTGAACGAATTTCGACTTCTGAGGTTTTTGTTATTGTTATACTCATAAATATCACCCTTGATAATTATTTCAGATGTCCGTTCGCGAGGGAAGAAACACATTTTTCATGTATTTCCCCCCTGTGCCCCCACTGAAGCAAAAATTGACAGTTTAAGAACTGTTTTGAAAAGCTGCCATGAAAAATTTCATTTCATACTCATATTGGCTACCTTTGATGAATTTTTTTCAGGGGCCACTCTCCTGTACTGTTATCATCGATTCATGGCCTATTTTTTCGAATCCTAGAATGGTTACAAAACCCTTTTGCTAGGAGCTCTCTCCCGCCTCTTTGACTTGTTTCACTTATGGTTATTAATTGTGGGTAGTCATCTTCAGTCATTCATTAAATTGAATCAAGTATTCAAAGCATGCACCTTAAACGTTGAAGTTGGGAAAAACTAACTCAAAATTATTCAACCTTTGCATTTAAAACAGCCATCATTTTGTTTTACGATTACTGATACCACCAGCTGAACCGATTCTCAAAGATATTCATGATACCTATCATTCCTGAAATTTTCATGCAAATCCTAGCAAAACTGTAGTTCTGAGTCGGTAAACACAAATTTTTCGTGTATTTCCCCTCCCTGTGCGCCCCTCGAAGCAAACTTTGCCAAACTTAGACTAGTTTTGAAAAATTCTCATCAGGACCTTTCATTTGATACCGATATCGGCTACCTTAAATTAATTTTTTTTTTTTCGGGGGGTCACTCCCCTGTATGGGGAGACCCCCCTTAAATACCTTATAAAATTTTTTCGTAGTTGAACTTTGAAGAGAGCACCACTTTACACTTACATACAAAATTTGATGTTTCTAGCTTAAGTAGTTTCCGAGAAAAACTGCTGTGACAAACGGACGGACGGGCGGACGGACAGATAGATGGACAGACGGACAGACAGGACGTGATTTTAGAAGGGTTTTGTAAAATTATTTTACAAAACCCTAAAAAAACGGAGGAGGGCGCCCGATGGCCAGCCCATGGTAGAAGAGATGCCGTCCATCGTTGCGGGTCCTATAACCGGTCAGGTACAACGAAATGGAACGAGTTTAAATGTTTAACAATTCATTCTATTAGTGTAAAAGAAAGAAACCGAAGAAGGAAATTTACAATTCGTAGGCCTACGTAACTTTCAAAAAGTACTCTGTTCATTTTATTTCAAATCGCAGAAATGATACACTTTGTATTCTGTTCAGGTGCTACGTGAGCTTTTTGGCCAAGAAGAGAACGTTTGCCTTTTACAAATGTTAATTTTGGCATTAATTTTGAAAACTTAAAGCATATCAAATAGTAATATGATTTAAGATTTAAAATTTTTGTCCGTGAAATTCGCCAAAAATCATATTTGTGAAGGATACACTCCCGGTTAATAGGATGGATCAACTATAAAAAAAAATTTTAATTTACAAAGTATGT
>CAXAJY010000196.1:0-87000 GCA_963969285.1 Odontomyia ornata
GAAAAGTTTAAGGGCAGTTTTAGTCGCTGAAAGGCAAAAAATTTCCTATTTTTTACTTGTCACTACCCCAAAACTTTAAATCAATTTTTCTCCCCTTAAACGTGCGAATTTCGGTTTTATAATTTTTAATTTAAAGGCTTAACCCAAACTAGTATTTTCATGGTTGGAAAATATTTTAGGCACATTATCTAGCATGTAGGAGACATGTAAATAGCTGTTCCTAGAACACGTGCGTTTTTGGTGCAGATTTTCAGGTTTGATCGCTTACTGTGGCCACAATTTTAATTTGATGTTCAAAGTTTTGGTCTTATCTTGTAGGTGTGTTTGTGTAGTTTCCGTCAAGTATACATTTGTAGTACTTTCTGTGAAAATACTATGCTTTATGGTGTCCAGGAGGCAAAGGCATGGATTTTCCTGAAACACGTCCATTTCCTTGGCAGATCTCTGGTTTTGATCGGTCACTGTGACCACAGTTTCTATCCGATTTTAAAAATTTTGGTCTCATTTTATAGCTACCATTCTGTTCTTTACGTTGAATATAAATTTGTAGTGCTTTGCATAAGAACACTATGCTTTATGTGGGTTGAAATAGGAATACATTAAAAAAACAAACTTGTCTGCATTAAAAGCCATGTATAGTAAACAAAAATTTTTTCATTGTTTATAAGTGATACATGAGCGTAAACAAACAAATTAAAACAAAAGTTGTTTTTCTAAGTGGTCTAATAAGCGAGTTAGTATTTTTTGGGGGGGCAGGTTTTGGGAACTTTTTCCCTTTATGGCATTGCTGTGGTCACATTTCCCAACCGATTTGCATTGTTTTGCTATCAATAGATAGGTTAGCGTCTGAATTTTCTAAAAAGTATAAATTTGTTGTGTTTTGGAAAAGTTTAAGGGCAGTTTAAGTCGCTGAAAGGCAAAAAATTTCCTATTTTTTACTTGTCACTACCCCAAAACTTTAAATCAATTTTTCTCCCCTTAAACGTGCGAATTTCGGTTTTATAATTTTTAATTTAAAGGCTTAACCCAAACTAGTATTTTCATGGTTGGAAAATATTTTAGGCACATTATCTAGCATGTAGGAGACATGTAAATAGCTGTTCCTAGAACACGTGCGTTTTTGGTGCAGATTTTCAGGTTTGATCGCTTACTGTGGCCACAATTTTAATTTGATGTTCAAAGTTTTGGTCTTATATCTTGTAGGTGTGTTTGTGTAGTTTCCGTCAAGTATACATTTGTAGTACTTTCTGTGCAAATACTATGCTTTATGGTGTCCAGGAGGCAAAGACATGGATTTTCCTGAAACACGTCCATTTCCTTGGCAGATCTCTGGTTTTGATCGGTCACTGTGACCACAGTTTCTATCCGATTTTAAAAATTTTGGTCTCATTTTATAGCTATCATTCTGTTCTTTACGTTGAATATAAATTTGTAGTGCTTTGCATAAGAACACTATGCTTTATGTGAGTTGAAATAGGAATACATTAAAAAAACAAACTTGTCTGCATTAAAAGCCATGTATAGTAAACAAAAATTTTTTCATTGTTTATAAGTGATACATGAGCGTAAACAAACAAATTAAAACAAAAGTTGTTTTTCTAAGTGGTCTAATAAGCGAGTTAGTATTTTTTGGGGGGGCAGGTTTTGGGAACTGTTTCCCTTTATGGCATTGCTGTGGTCACATTTCCCAACCGATTTGCATTGTTTTGCTATCAATAGATAGGTTAGCGTCTGGATTTTCTAAAAAGTATAAATTTGTTGTGTTTTGGAAAAGTTTAAGGGCAGTTTTAGTCGCTGAAAGGCAAAAAATTTCCTATTTTTTACTTGTCACTACCCCAAAACTTTAAATCAATTTTTCTCCCCTTAAACGTGCGAATTTCGGTTTTATAATTTTTAATTTAAAGGCTTAACCCAAACTAGTATTTTCATGGTTGGAAAATATTTTAGGCACATTATCTAGCATGTAGGAGACATGTAAATAGCTGTTCCTAGAACACGTGCGTTTTTGGTGCAGATTTTCAGGTTTGATCGCTTACTGTGGCCACAATTTTAATTTGATGTTCAAAGTTTTGGTCTTATCTTGTAGGTGTGTTTGTGTAGTTTCCGTCAAGTATACATTTGTAGTACTTTCTGTGAAAATACTATGCTTTATGGTGTCCAGGAGGCAAAGACATGGATTTTCCTGAAACACGTCCATTTCCTTGGCAGATCTCTGGTTTTGATCGGTCACTGTGACCACAGTTTCTATCCGATTTTAAAAATTTTGGTCTCATTTTATAGCTATCATTCTGTTCTTTACGTTGAATATAAATTTGTAGTGCTTTGCATAAGAACACTATGCTTTATGTGGGTTGAAATAGGAATACATTAAAAAAACAAACTTGTCTGCATTAAAAGCCATGTATAGTAAACAAAAATTTTTTCATTGTTTATAAGTGATACATGAGCGTAAACAAACAAATTAAAACAAAAGTTGTTTTTCTAAGTGGTCTAATAAGCGAGTTAGTATATTTTGGGGGGGCAGGTTTTGGGAACTTTTTCCCTTTATGGCATTGCTGTGGTCACATTTCCCAACCGATTTGCATTGTTTTGCTATCAATAGATAGGTTAGCGTCTGAATTTTCTAAAAAGTATAAATTTGTTGTGTTTTGGAAAAGTTTAAGGGCAGTTTTAGTCGCTGAAAGGCAAAAAATTTCCTATTTTTTACTTGTCACTACCCCAAAACTTTAAATCAATTTTTCTCCCCTTAAACGAGCGAATTTCGGTTTTATAATTTTTAATTTAAAGGCTTAACCCAAACTAGTATTTTCATGGTTGGAAAATATTTTAGGCACATTATCTAGCATGTAGGAGACATGTAAATAGCTGTTCCTAGAACACGTGCGTTTTTGGTGCAGATTTTCAGGTTTGATCGCTTACTGTGGCCACAATTTTAATTTGATGTTCAAAGTTTTGGTCTTATCTTGTAGGTGTGTTTGTGTAGTTTCCGTCAAGTATACATTTGTAGTACTTTCTGTGAAAATACTATGCTTGATGGTGTCCAGGAGGCAAAGACATGGATTTTCCTGAAACACGTCCATTTCCTTGGCAGATCTCTGGTTTTGATCGGTCACTGTGACCACAGTTTCTATCCGATTTTAAAAATTTTGGTCTCATTTTATAGCTATCATTCTGTTCTTTACGTTGAATATAAATTTGTAGTGCTTTGCATAAGAACACTATGCTTTATGTGGGTTGAAATAGGAATACATTAAAAAAACAAACTTGTCTGCATTAAAAGCCATGTATAGTAAACAAAAATTTTTTCATTGTTTATAAGTGATACATGAGCGTAAACAAACAAATTAAAACAAAAGTTGTTTTTCTAAGTGGTCTAATAAGCGAGTTAGTATATTTTGGGGGGGCAGGTTTTGGGAACTTTTTCCCTTTATGGCATTGCTGTGGTCACATTTCCCAACCGATTTGCATTGTTTTGCTATCAATAGATAGGTTAGCGTCTGAATTTTCTAAAAAGTATAAATTTGTTGTGTTTTGGAAAAGTTTAAGGGCAGTTTTAGTCGCTGAAAGGCAAAAAATTTCCTATTTTTTACTTGTCACTACCCCAAAACTTTAAATCAATTTTTCTCCCCTTAAACGTGCGAATTTCGGTTTTATAATTTTTAATTTAAAGGCTTAACCCAAACTAGTATTTTCATGGTTGGCAAATATTTTAGGCACATTATCTAGCATGTAGGAGACATGTAAATAGCTGTTCCTAGAACACGTGCGTTTTTGGTGCAGATTTTCAGGTTTGATCGCTTACTGTGGCCACAATTTTAATTTGATGTTCAAAGTTTTGGTCTTATCTTGTAGGTGTGTTTGTGTGGTTTCCGTCAAGTATACATTTGTAGTACTTTCTGTGAAAATACTATGCTTTATGGTGTCCAGGAGGCAAAGACATGGATTTTCCTGAAACACGTCCATTTCCTTGGCAGATCTCTGGTTTTGATCGGTCACTGTGACCACAGTTTCTATCCGATTTTAAAAATTTTGGTCTCATTTTATAGCTATCATTCTGTTCTTTACGTTGAATATAAATTTGTAGTGCTTTGCATAAGAACACTATGCTTTATGTGGGTTGAAATAGGAATACATTAAAAAAACAAACTTGTCTGCATTAAAAGCCATGTATAGTAAACAAAAATTTTTTCATTGTTTATAAGTGATACATGAGCGTAAACAAACAAATTAAAACAAAAGTTGTTTTTCTAAGTGGTCTAATAAGCGAGTTAGTATTTTTTGGGGGGGCAGGTTTTGGGAACTTTTTCCCTTTATGGCATTGCTGTGGTCACATTTCCCAACCGATTTGCATTGTTTTGCTATCAATAGATAGGTTAGCGTCTGAATTTTCTAAAAAGTATAAATTTGTTGTGTTTTGGAAAAGTTTAAGGGCAGTTTTAGTCGCTGAAAGGCAAAAAATTTCCTATTTTTTACTTGTCACTACCCCAAAACTTTAAATCAATTTTTCTCCCCTTAAACGTGCGAATTTCGGTTTTATAATTTTTAATTTAAAGGCTTAACCCAAACTAGTATTTTCATGGTTGGAAAATATTTTAGGCACATTATCTAGCATGTAGGAGACATGTAAATAGCTGTTCCTAGAACACGTGCGTTTTTGGTGCAGATTTTCAGGTTTGATCGCTTACTGTGGCCACAATTTTAATTTGATGTTCAAAGTTTTGGTCTTATCTTGTAGGTGTGTTTGTGTGGTTTCCGTCAAGTATACATTTGTAGTACTTTCTGTGAAAATACTATGCTTTATGGTGTCCAGGAGGCAAAGACATGGATTTTCCTGAAACACGTCCATTTCCTTGGCAGATCTCTGGTTTTGATCGGTCACTGTGACCACAGTTTCTATCCGATTTTAAAAATTTTGGTCTCATTTTATAGCTGTCATTCTGTTCTTTACGTTGAATATAAATTTGTAGTGCTTTGCATAAGAACACTATGCTTTATGTGGGTTGAAATAGGAGTACATTAAAAAAACAAACTTGTCTGCATTAAAAGCCATGTATAGTAAACAAAAATTTTTTCATTATTTATAAGTGATACATGAGCGTAAACAAACAAATTAAAACAAAAGTTGTTTTTCTAAGTGGTCTAATAAGCGAGTTAGTATTTTTTGGGGGGGCAGGTTTTGGGAACTTTTTCCCTTTATGGCATTGCTGTGGTCACATTTCCCAACCGATTTGCATTGTTTTGCTATCAATAGATAGGTTAGCGTCTGAATTTTCTAAAAAGTATAAATTTGTTGTGTTTTGGAAAAGTTTAAGGGCAGTTTTAGTCGCTGAAAGGCAAAAAATTTCCTATTTTTTACTTGTCACTACCCCAAAACTTTAAATCAATTTTTCTCCCCTTAAACGTGCGAATTTCGGTTTTATAATTTTTAATTTAAAGGCTTAACCCGAACTAGTATTTTCATGGTTGGAAAATATTTTAGGCACATTATCTAGCATGTAGGAGACATGTAAATAGCTGTTCCTAGAACACGTGCGTTTTTGGTGCAGATTTTCAGGTTTGATCGCTTACTGTGGCCACAATTTTAATTTGATGTTCAAAGTTTTGGTCTTATCTTGTAGGTGTGTTTGTGTAGTTTCCGTCAAGTATACATTTGTAGTACTTTCTGTGAAAATACTATGCTTTATGGTGTCCAGGAGGCAAAGGCATGGATTTTCCTGAAACACGTCCATTTCCTTGGCAGATCTCTGGTTTTGATCGGTCACTGTGACCACAGTTTCTATCCGATTTTAAAAACTTTGGTCTCATTTTATAGCTATCATTCTGTTCTTTACGTTGAATATAAATTTGTAGTGCTTTGCATAAGAACACTATGCTTTATGTGGGTTGAAATAGGAATACATTAAAAAAACAAACTTGTCTGCATTAAAAGCCATGTATAGTAAACAAAAATTTTTTCATTGTTTATAAGTGATACATGAGCGTAAACAAACAAATTAAAACAAAAGTTGTTTTCCTAAGTGGTCTAATAAGCGAGTTAGTATATTTTGGGGGGGCAGGTTTTGGGAACTTTTTCCCTTTATGGCATTGCTGTGGTCACATTTCCCAACCGATTTGCATTGTTTTGCTATCAATAGATAGGTTAGCGTCTGAATTTTCTAAAAAGTATAAATTTGTTGTGTTTTGGAAAAGTTTAAGGGCAGTTTTAGTCGCTGAAAGGCAAAAAATTTCCTATTTTTTACTTGTCACTACCCCAAAACTTTAAATCAATTTTTCTCCCCTTAAACGTGCGAATTTCGGTTTTATAATTTTTAATTTAAAGGCTTAACCCAAACTAGTATTTTCATGGTTGGAAAATATTTTAGGCACATTATCTAGCATGTAGGAGACATGTAAATAGCTGTTCCTAGAACACGTGCGTTTTTGGTGCAGATTTTCAGGTTTGATCGCTTACTGTGGCCACAATTTTAATTTGATGTTCAAAGTTTTGGTCTTATCTTGTAGGTGTGTTTGTGTAGTTTCCGTCAAGTATACATTTGTAGTACTTTCTGTGAAAATACTATGCTTTATGGTGTCCAGGAGGCAAAGACATGGATTTTCCTGAAACACGTCCATTTCCTTGGCAGATCTCTGGTTTTGATCGGTCACTGTGACCACAGTTTCTATCCGATTTTAAAAATTTTGGTCTCATTTTATAGCTATCATTCTGTTCTTTACGTTGAATATAAATTTGTAGTGCTTTGCATAAGAACACTATGCTTTATGTGGGTTGAAATAGGAAAACATTAAAAAAACAAACTTGTCTGCATTAAAAGCCATGTATAGTAAACAAAAATTTTTTCATTGTTTATAAGTGATACATGAGCGTAAACAAACAAATTAAAACAAAAGTTGTTTTTCTAAGTGGTCTAATAAGCGAGTTAGTATTTTTTGGGGGGGCAGGTTTTGGGAACTTTTTCCCTTTATGGCATTGCTGTGGTCACATTTCCCAACCGATTTGCATTGTTTTGCTATCAATAGATAGGTTAGCGTCTGAATTTTCTAAAAAGTATAAATTTGTTGTGTTTTGGAAAACTTTAAGGGCAGTTTTAGTCGCTGAAAGGCAAAAAATTTCCTATTTTTTACTTGTCACTACCCCAAAACTTTAAATCAATTTTTCTCCCCTTAAACGTGCGAATTTCGGTTTTATAATTTTTTATTTAAAGGCTTAACCCAAACTAGTATTTTCATGGTTGGAAAATATTTTAGGCACATTATCTAGCATGTAAGAGACATGTAAATAGCTGTTCCTAGAACACGTGCGTTTTTGGTGCAGATTTTCAGGTTTGATCGCTTACTGTGGCCACAATTTTAATTTGATGTTCAAAGTTTTGGTCTTATCTTGTAGGTGTGTTTGTGTAGTTTCCGTCAAGTATACATTTGTAGTACTTTCAGTGAAAATACTATGCTTTATGGTGTCCAGGAGGCAAAGACATGGATTTTCCTGAAACACGTCCATTTCCTTGGCAGATCTCTGGTTTTGATCGGTCACTGTGACCACAGTTTCTATCCGATTTTAAAAATTTTGGTCTCATTTTATAGCTATCATTCTGTTCTTTACGTTGAATATAAATTTGTAGTGCTTTGCATAAGAACACTATGCTTTATGTGGGTTGAAATAGGAAAACATTAAAAAAACAAACTTGTCTGCATTAAAAGCCATGTATAGTAAACAAAAATTTTTTCATTGTTTATAAGTGATACATGAGCGTAAACAAACAAATTAAAACAAAAGTTGTTTTTCTAAGTGGTCTAATAAGCGAGTTAGTATTTTTTGGGGGGGCAGGTTTTGGGAACTTTTTCCCTTTATGGCATTGCTGTGGTCACATTTCCCAACCGATTTGCATTGTTTTGCTATCAATAGATAGGTTAGCGTCTGAATTTTCTAAAAAGTATAAATTTGTTGTGTTTTGGAAAAGTTTAAGGGCAGTTTTAGTCGCTGAAAGGCAAAAAATTTCCTATTTTTTACTTGTCACTACCCCAAAACTTTAAATCAATTTTTCTCCCCTTAAACGTGCGAATTTCGGTTTTATAATTTTTAATTTAAAGGCTTAACCCAAACTAGTATTTTCATGGTTGGAAAATATTTTAGGCACATTATCTAGCATGTAGGAGACATGTAAATAGCTGTTCCTAGAACACGTGCGTTTTTGGTGCAGATTTTCAGGTTTGATCGCTTACTGTGGCCACAATTTTAATTTGATGTTCAAAGTTTTGGTCTTATCTTGTAGGTGTGTTTGTGTAGTTTCCGTCAAGTATACATTTGTAGTACTTTCTGTGAAAATACTATGCTTTATGGTGTCCAGGAGGCAAAGACATGGATTTTCCTGAAACACGTCCATTTCCTTGGCAGATCTCTGGTTTTGATCGGTCACTGTGACCACAGTTTCTATCCGATTTTAAAAATTTTGGTCTCATTTTATAGCTATCATTCTGTTCTTTACGTTGAATATAAATTTGTAGTGCTTTGCATAAGAACACTATGCTTTATGTGGGTTGAAATAGGAAAACATTAAAAAAACAAACTTGTCTGCATTAAAAGCCATGTATAGTAAACAAAAATTTTTTCATTGTTTATAAGTGATACATGAGCGTAAACAAACAAATTAAAACAAAAGTTGTTTTTCTAAGTGGTCTAATAAGCGAGTTAGTATTTTTTGGGGGGGCAGGTTTTGGGAACTTTTTCCCTTTATGGCATTGCTGTGGTCACATTTCCCAACCGATTTGCATTGTTTTGCTATCAATAGATAGGTTAGCGTCTGAATTTTCTAAAAAGTATAAATTTGTTGTGTTTTGGAAAACTTTAAGGGCAGTTTTAGTCGCTGAAAGGCAAAAAATTTCCTATTTTTTACTTGTCACTACCCCAAAACTTTAAATCAATTTTTCTCCCCTTAAACGTGCGAATTTCGGTTTTATAATTTTTAATTTAAAGGCTTAACCCAAACTAGTATTTTCATGGTTGGAAAATATTTTAGGCACATTATCTAGCATGTAAGAGACATGTAAATAGCTGTTCCTAGAACACGTGCGTTTTTGGTGCAGATTTTCAGGTTTGATCGCTTACTGTGGCCACAATTTTAATTTGATGTTCAAAGTTTTGGTCTTATCTTGTAGGTGTGTTTGTGTAGTTTCCGTCAAGTATACATTTGTAGTACTTTCAGTGAAAATACTATGCTTTATGGTGTCCAGGAGGCAAAGACATGGATTTTCCTGAAACACGTCCCTTTCCTTGGCAGATCTCTGGTTTTGATCGGTCACTGTGACCACAGTTTCTATCCGATTTTAAAAATTTTGGTCTCATTTTATAGCTATCATTCTGTTCTTTACGTTGAATATAAATTTGTAGTGCTTTGCATAAGAACACTATGCTTTATGTGGGTTGAAATAGGAAAACATTAAAAAAACAAACTTGTCTGCATTAAAAGCCATGTATAGTAAACAAAAATTTTTTCATTGTTTATAAGTGATACATGAGCGTAAACAAACAAATTAAAACAAAAGTTGTTTTTCTAAGTGGTCTAATAAGCGAGTTAGTATTTTTTGGGGGGGCAGGTTTTGGGAACTTTTTCCCTTTATGGCATTGCTGTGGTCACATTTCCCAACCGATTTGCATTGTTTTGCTATCAATAGATAGGTTAGCGTCTGAATTTTCTAAAAAGTATAAATTTGTTGTGTTTTGGAAAAGTTTAAGGGCAGTTTTAGTCGCTGAAAGGCAAAAAATTTCCTATTTTTTACTTGTCACTACCCCAAAACTTTAAATCAATTTTTCTCCCCTTAAACGTGCGAATTTCGGTTTTATAATTTTTTATTTAAAGGCTTAACCCAAACTAGTATTTTCATGGTTGGAAAATATTTTAGGCACATTATCTAGCATGTAAGAGACATGTAAATAGCTGTTCCTAGAACACGTGCGTTTTTGGTGCAGATTTTCAGGTTTGATCGCTTACTGTGGCCACAATTTTAATTTGATGTTCAAAGTTTTGGTCTTATCTTGTAGGTGTGTTTGTGTAGTTTCCGTCAAGTATACATTTGTAGTACTTTCTGTGAAAATACTATGCTTTATGGTGTCCAGGAGGCAAAGGCATGGATTTTCCTGAAACACGTCCATTTCCTTGGCAGATCTCTGGTTTTGATCGGTCACTGTGACCACAGTTTCTATCCGATTTTAAAAATTTTGGTCTCATTTTATAGCTATCATTCTGTTCTTTACGTTGAATATAAATTTGTAGTGCTTTGCATAAGAACACTATGCTTTATGTGGGTTGAAATAGGAATACATTAAAAAAACAAACTTGTCTGCATTAAAAGCCATGTATAGTAAACAAAAATTTTTTCATTGTTTATAAGTGATACATGAGCGTAAACAAACAAATTAAAACAAAAGTTGTTTTTCTAAGTGGTCTAATAAGCGAGTTAGTATTTTTTGGGGGGGCAGGTTTTGGGAACTTTTTCCCTTTATGGCATTGCTGTGGTCACATTTCCCAACCGATTTGCATTGTTTTGCTATCAATAGATAGGTTAGCGTCTGAATTTTCTAAAAAGTATAAATTTGTTGTGTTTTGGAAAAGTTTAAGGGCAGTTTTAGTCGCTGAAAGGCAAAAAATTTCCTATTTTTTACTTGTCACTACCCCAAAACTTTAAATCAATTTTTCTCCCCTTAAACGTGCGAATTTCGGTTTTATAATTTTTAATTTAAAGGCTTAACCCAAACTAGTATTTTCATGGTTGGAAAATATTTTAGGCACATTATCTAGCATGTAGGAGACATGTAAATAGCTGTTCCTAGAACACGTGCGTTTTTGGTGCAGATTTTCAGGTTTGATCGCTTACTGTGGCCACAATTTTAATTTGATGTTCAAAGTTTTGGTCTTATCTTGTAGGTGTGTTTGTGTGGTTTCCGTCAAGTATACATTTGTAGTACTTTCTGTGAAAATACTATGCTTTATGGTGTCCAGGAGGCAAAGACATGGATTTTCCTGAAACACGTCCATTTCCTTGGCAGATCTCTGGTTTTGATCGGTCACTGTGACCACAGTTTCTATCCGATTTTAAAAATTTTGGTCTCATTTTATAGCTGTCATTCTGTTCTTTACGTTGAATATAAATTTGTAGTGCTTTGCATAAGAACACTATGCTTTATGTGGGTTGAAATAGGAGTACATTAAAAAAACAAACTTGTCTGCATTAAAAGCCATGTATAGTAAACAAAATTTTTTTCATTGTTTATAAGTGATACATGAGCGTAAACAAACAAATTAAAACAAAAGTTGTTTTTCTAAGTGGTCTAATAAGCGAGTTAGTATTTTTTGGGGGGGCAGGTTTCGGGAACTTTTTCCCTTTATGGCATTGCTGTGGTCACATTTCCCAACCGATTTGCATTGTTTTGCTATCAATAGATAGGTTAGCGTCTGAATTTTCTAAAAAGTATAAATTTGTTGTGTTTTGGAAAAGTTTAAGGGCAGTTTTAGTCGCTGAAAGGCAAAAAATTTCCTATTTTTTACTTGTCACTACCCCAAAACTTTAAATCAATTTTTCTCCCCTTAAACGTGCGAATTTCGGTTTTATAATTTTTAATTTAAAGGCTTAACCCAAACTAGTATTTTCATGGTTGGAAAATATTTTAGGCAAATCATCTAGCATGTAAGAGACATGTAAATAGCTGTTCCTAGAACACGTGCGTTTTTGGTGCAGATTTTCAGGTTTGATCGCTTACTGTGGCCACAATTTTAATTTGATGTTCAAAGTTTTGGTCTTATCTTGTAGGTGTGTTTGTGTAGTTTCCGTCAAGTATACATTTGTAGTACTTTCTGTGAAAATACTATGCTTTATGGTGTCCAGGAGGCAAAGGCATGGATTTTCCTGAAACACGTCCATTTCCTTGGCAGATCTCTGGTTTTGATCGGTCACTGTGACCACAGTTTCTATCCGATTTTAAAAATTTTGGTCTCATTTTATAGCTATCATTCTGTTCTTTACGTTGAATATAAATTTGTAGTGCTTTGCATAAGAACACTATGCTTTATGTGGGTTGAAATAGGAATACATTAAAAAAACAAACTTGTCTGCATTAAAAGCCATGTATAGTAAACAAAAATTTTTTCATTGTTTATAAGTGATACATGAGCGTAAACAAACAAATTAAAACAAAAGTTGTTTTTCTAAGTGGTCTAATAAGCGAGTTAGTATATTTTGGGGGGGCAGGTTTTGGGAACTTTTTCCCTTTATGGCATTGCTGTGGTCACATTTCCCAACCGATTTGCATTGTTTTGCTATCAATAGATAGGTTAGCGTCTGAATTTTCTAAAAAGTATAAATTTGTTGTGTTTTGGAAAAGTTTAAGGGCAGTTTTAGTCGCTGAAAGGCAAAAAATTTCCTATTTTTTACTTGTCACTACCCCAAAACTTTAAATCAATTTTTCTCCCCTTAAACGTGCGAATTTCGGTTTTATAATTTTTAATTTAAAGGCTTAACCCAAACTAGTATTTTCATGGTTGGAAAATATTTTAGGCACATTATCTAGCATGTAGGAGACATGTAAATAGCTGTTCCTAGAACACGTGCGTTTTTGGTGCAGATTTTCAGGTTTGATCGCTTACTGTGGCCACAATTTTAATTTGATGTTCAAAGTTTTGGTCTTATCTTGTAGGTGTGTTTGTGTAGTTTCCGTCAAGTATACATTTGTAGTACTTTCTGTGAAAATACTATGCTTTATGGTGTCCAGGAGGCAAAGACATGGATTTTCCTGAAACACGTCCATTTCCTTGGCAGATCTCTGGTTTTGATCGGTCACTGTGACCACAGTTTCTATCCGATTTTAAAAATTTTGGTCTCATTTTATAGCTATCATTCTGTTCTTTACGTTGAATATAAATTTGTAGTGCTTTGCATAAGAACACTATGCTTTATGTGGGTTGAAATAGGAAAACATTAAAAAAACAAACTTGTCTGCATTAAAAGCCATGTATAGTAAACAAAAATTTTTTCATTGTTTATAAGTGATACATGAGCGTAAACAAACAAATTAAAACAAAAGTTGTTTTTCTAAGTGGTCTAATAAGCGAGTTAGTATTTTTTGGGGGGGCAGGTTTTGGGAACTTTTTCCCTTTATGGCATTGCTGTGGTCACATTTCCCAACCGATTTGCATTGTTTTGCTATCAATAGATAGGTTAGCGTCTGAATTTTCTAAAAAGTATAAATTTGTTGTGTTTTGGAAAAGTTTAAGGGCAGTTTTAGTCGCTGAAAGGCAAAAAATTTCCTATTTTTTACTTGTCACTACCCCAAAACTTTAAATCAATTTTTCTCCCCTTAAACGTGCGAATTTCGGTTTTATAATTTTTTATTTAAAGGCTTAACCCAAACTAGTATTTTCATGGTTGGAAAATATTTTAGGCACATTATCTAGCATGTAAGAGACATGTAAATAGCTGTTCCTAGAACACGTGCGTTTTTGGTGCAGATTTTCAGGTTTGATCGCTTACTGTGGCCACAATTTTAATTTGATGTTCAAAGTTTTGGTCTTATCTTGTAGGTGTGTTTGTGTAGTTTCCGTCAAGTATACATTTGTAGTACTTTCTGTGAAAATACTATGCTTTATGGTGTCCAGGAGGCAAAGACATGGATTTTCCTGAAACACGTCCATTTCCTTGGCAGATCTCTGGTTTTGATCGGTCACTGTGACCACAGTTTCTATCCGATTTTAAAAATTTTGGTCTCATTTTATAGCTATCATTCTGTTCTTTACGTTGAATATAAATTTGTAGTGCTTTGCATAAGAACACTATGCTTTATGTGGGTTGAAATAGGAAAACATTAAAAAAACAAACTTGTCTGCATTAAAAGCCATGTATAGTAAACAAAAATTTTTTCATTGTTTATAAGTGATACATGAGCGTAAACAAACAAATTAAAACAAAAGTTGTTTTTCTAAGTGGTCTAATAAGCGAGTTAGTATTTTTTGGGGGGGCAGGTTTTGGGAACTTTTTCCCTTTATGGCATTGCTGTGGTCACATTTCCCAACCGATTTGCATTGTTTTGCTATCAATAGATAGGTTAGCGTCTGAATTTTCTAAAAAGTATAAATTTGTTGTGTTTTGGAAAAGTTTAAGGGCAGTTTTAGTCGCTGAAAGGCAAAAAATTTCCTATTTTTTACTTGTCACTACCCCAAAACTTTAAATCAATTTTTCTCCCCTTAAACGTGCGAATTTCGGTTTTATAATTTTTTATTTAAAGGCTTAACCCAAACTAGTATTTTCATGGTTGGAAAATATTTTAGGCACATTATCTAGCATGTAAGAGACATGTAAATAGCTGTTCCTAGAACACGTGCGTTTTTGGTGCAGATTTTCAGGTTTGATCGCTTACTGTGGCCACAATTTTAATTTGATGTTCAAAGTTTTGGTCTTATCTTGTAGGTGTGTTTGTGTAGTTTCCGTCAAGTATACATTTGTAGTACTTTCTGTGAAAATACTATGCTTTATGGTGTCCAGGAGGCAAAGGCATGGATTTTCCTGAAACACGTCCATTTCCTTGGCAGATCTCTGGTTTTGATCGGTCACTGTGACCACAGTTTCTATCCGATTTTAAAAATTTTGGTCTCATTTTATAGCTATCATTCTGTTCTTTACGTTGAATATAAATTTGTAGTGCTTTGCATAAGAACACTATGCTTTATGTGGGTTGAAATAGGAATACATTAAAAAAACAAACTTGTCTGCATTAAAAGCCATGTATAGTAAACAAAAATTTTTTCATTGTTTATAAGTGATACATGAGCGTAAACAAACAAATTAAAACAAAAGTTGTTTTTCTAAGTGGTCTAATAAGCGAGTTAGTATTTTTTGGGGGGGCAGGTTTTGGGAACTTTTTCCCTTTATGGCATTGCTGTGGTCACATTTCCCAACCGATTTGCATTGTTTTGCTATCAATAGATAGGTTAGCGTCTGAATTTTCTAAAAAGTATAAATTTGTTGTGTTTTGGAAAAGTTTAAGGGCAGTTTTAGTCGCTGAAAGGCAAAAAATTTCCTATTTTTTACTTGTCACTACCCCAAAACTTTAAATCAATTTTTCTCCCCTTAAACGTGCGAATTTCGGTTTTATAATTTTTAATTTAAAGGCTTAACCCAAACTAGTATTTTCATGGTTGGAAAATATTTTAGGCACATTATCTAGCATGTAGGAGACATGTAAATAGCTGTTCCTAGAACACGTGCGTTTTTGGTGCAGATTTTCAGGTTTGATCGCTTACTGTGGCCACAATTTTAATTTGATGTTCAAAGTTTTGGTCTTATCTTGTAGGTGTGTTTGTGTGGTTTCCGTCAAGTATACATTTGTAGTACTTTCTGTGAAAATACTATGCTTTATGGTGTCCAGGAGGCAAAGACATGGATTTTCCTGAAACACGTCCATTTCCTTGGCAGATCTCTGGTTTTGATCGGTCACTGTGATCACAGTTTCTATCCGATTTTAAAAATTTTGGTCTCATTTTATAGCTGTCATTCTGTTCTTTACGTTGAATATAAATTTGTAGTGCTTTGCATAAGAACACTATGCTTTATGTGGGTTGAAATAGGAGTACATTAAAAAAACAAACTTGTCTGCATTAAAAGCCATGTATAGTAAACAAAAATTTTTTCATTATTTATAAGTGATACATGAGCGTAAACAAACAAATTAAAACAAAAGTTGTTTTTCTAAGTGGTCTAATAAGCGAGTTAGTATTTTTTGGGGGGGCAGGTTTCGGGAACTTTTTCCCTTTATGGCATTGCTGTGGTCACATTTCCCAACCGATTTGCATTGTTTTGCTATCAATAGATAGGTTAGCGTCTGAATTTTCTAAAAAGTATAAATTTGTTGTGTTTTGGAAAAGTTTAAGGGCAGTTTTAGTCGCTGAAAGGCAAAAAATTTCCTATTTTTTACTTGTCACTACCCCAAAACTTTAAATCAATTTTTCTCCCCTTAAACGTGCGAATTTCGGTTTTATAATTTTTAATTTAAAGGCTTAACCCAAACTAGTATTTTCATGGTTGGAAAATATTTTAGGCAAATCATCTAGCATGTAAGAGACATGTAAATAGCTGTTCCTAGAACACGTGCGTTTTTGGTGCAGATTTTCAGGTTTGATCGCTTACTGTGGCCACAATTTTAATTTGATGTTCAAAGTTTTGGTCTTATCTTGTAGGTGTGTTTGTGTAGTTTCCGTCAAGTATACATTTGTAGTACTTTCTGTGAAAATACTATGCTTTATGGTGTCCAGGAGGCAAAGGCATGGATTTTCCTGAAACACGTCCATTTCCTTGGCAGATCTCTGGTTTTGATCGGTCACTGTGACCACAGTTTCTATCCGATTTTAAAAATTTTGGTCTCATTTTATAGCTATCATTCTGTTCTTTACGTTGAATATAAATTTGTAGTGCTTTGCATAAGAACACTATGCTTTATGTGGGTTGAAATAGGAATACATTAAAAAAACAAACTTGTCTGCATTAAAAGCCATGTATAGTAAACAAAAATTTTTTCATTGTTTATAAGTGATACATGAGCGTAAACAAACAAATTAAAACAAAAGTTGTTTTTCTAAGTGGTCTAATAAGCGAGTTAGTATTTTTTGGGGGGACAGGTTTTGGGAACTTTTTCCCTTTATGGCATTGCTGTGGTCACATTTCCCAACCGATTTGCATTGTTTTGCTATCAATAGATAGGTTAGCGTCTGAATTTTCTAAAAAGTATAAATTTGTTGTGTTTTGGAAAAGTTTAAGGGCAGTTTTAGTCGCTGAAAGGCAAAAAATTTCCTATTTTTTACTTGTCACTACCCCAAAACTTTAAATCAATTTTTCTCCCCTTAAACGTGCGAATTTCGGTTTTATAATTTTTAATTTAAAGGCTTAACCCAAACTAGTATTTTCATGGTTGGAAAATATTTTAGGCACATTATCTAGCATGTAGGAGACATGTAAATAGCTGTTCCTAGAACACGTGCGTTTTTGGTGCAGATTTTCAGGTTTGATCGCTTACTGTGGCCACAATTTTAATTTGATGTTCAAAGTTTTGGTCTTATCTTGTAGGTGTGTTTGTGTAGTTTCCGTCAAGTATACATTTGTAGTACTTTCTGTGAAAATACTATGCTTTATGGTGTCCAGGAGGCAAAGACATGGATTTTCCTGAAACACGTCCATTTCCTTGGCAGATCTCTGGTTTTGATCGGTCACTGTGACCACAGTTTCTATCCGATTTTAAAAATTTTGGTCTCATTTTATAGCTATCATTCTGTTCTTTACGTTGAATATAAATTTGTAGTGCTTTGCATAAGAACACTATGCTTTATGTGGGTTGAAATAGGAAAACATTAAAAAAACAAACTTGTCTGCATTAAAAGCCATGTATAGTAAACAAAAATTTTTTCATTGTTTATAAGTGATACATGAGCGTAAACAAACAAATTAAAACAAAAGTTGTTTTTCTAAGTGGTCTAATAAGCGAGTTAGTATTTTTTGGGGGGGCAGGTTTTGGGAACTTTTTCCCTTTATGGCATTGCTGTGGTCACATTTCCCAACCGATTTGCATTGTTTTGCTATCAATAGATAGGTTAGCGTCTGAATTTTCTAAAAAGTATAAATTTGTTGTGTTTTGGAAAACTTTAAGGGCAGTTTTAGTCGCTGAAAGGCAAAAAATTTCCTATTTTTTACTTGTCACTACCCCAAAACTTTAAATCAATTTTTCTCCCCTTAAACGTGCGAATTTCGGTTTTATAATTTTTTATTTAAAGGCTTAACCCAAACTAGTATTTTCATGGTTGGAAAATATTTTAGGCACATTATCTAGCATGTAAGAGACATGTAAATAGCTGTTCCTAGAACACGTGCGTTTTTGGTGCAGATTTTCAGGTTTGATCGCTTACTGTGGCCACAATTTTAATTTGATGTTCAAAGTTTTGGTCTTATCTTGTAGGTGTGTTTGTGTAGTTTCCGTCAAGTATACATTTGTAGTACTTTCAGTGAAAATACTATGCTTTATGGTGTCCAGGAGGCAAAGACATGGATTTTCCTGAAACACGTCCATTTCCTTGGCAGATCTCTGGTTTTGATCGGTCACTGTGACCACAGTTTCTATCCGATTTTAAAAATTTTGGTCTCATTTTATAGCTATCATTCTGTTCTTTACGTTGAATATAAATTTGTAGTGCTTTGCATAAGAACACTATGCTTTATGTGGGTTGAAATAGGAATACATTAAAAAAACAAACTTGTCTGCATTAAAAGCCATGTATAGTAAACAAAAATTTTTTCATTGTTTATAAGTGATACATGAGCGTAAACAAACAAATTAAAACAAAAGTTGTTTTTCTAAGTGGTCTAATAAGCGAGTTAGTATTTTTTGGGGGGGCAGGTTTTGGGAACTTTTTCCCTTTATGGCATTGCTGTGGTCACATTTCCCAACCGATTTGCATTGTTTTGCTATCAATAGATAGGTTAGCGTCTGAATTTTCTAAAAAGTATAAATTTGTTGTGTTTTGGAAAAGTTTAAGGGCAGTTTTAGTCGCTGAAAGGCAAAAAATTTCCTATTTTTTACTTGTCACTACCCCAAAACTTTAAATCAATTTTTCTCCCCTTAAACGTGCGAATTTCGGTTTTATAATTTTTAATTTAAAGGCTTAACCCAAACTAGTATTTTCATGGTTGGAAAATATTTTAGGCACATTATCTAGCATGTAGGAGACATGTAAATAGCTGTTCCTAGAACACGTGCGTTTTTGGTGCAGATTTTCAGGTTTGATCGCTTACTGTGGCCACAATTTTAATTTGATGTTCAAAGTTTTGGTCTTATCTTGTAGGTGTGTTTGTGTAGTTTCCGTCAAGTATACATTTGTAGTACTTTCTGTGAAAATACTATGCTTTATGGTGTCCAGGAGGCAAAGACATGGATTTTCCTGAAACACGTCCATTTCCTTGGCAGATCTCTGGTTTTGATCGGTCACTGTGACCACAGTTTCTATCCGATTTTAAAAATTTTGGTCTCATTTTATAGCTATCATTCTGTTCTTTACGTTGAATATAAATTTGTAGTGCTTTGCATAAGAACACTATGCTTTATGTGGGTTGAAATAGGAAAACATTAAAAAAACAAACTTGTCTGCATTAAAAGCCATGTATAGTAAACAAAAATTTTTTCATTGTTTATAAGTGATACATGAGCGTAAACAAACAAATTAAAACAAAAGTTGTTTTTCTAAGTGGTCTAATAAGCGAGTTAGTATTTTTTGGGGGGGCAGGTTTTGGGAACTTTTTCCCTTTATGGCATTGCTGTGGTCACATTTCCCAACCGATTTGCATTGTTTTGCTATCAATAGATAGGTTAGCGTCTGAATTTTCTAAAAAGTATAAATTTGTTGTGTTTTGGAAAACTTTAAGGGCAGTTTTAGTCGCTGAAAGGCAAAAAATTTCCTATTTTTTACTTGTCACTACCCCAAAACTTTAAATCAATTTTTCTCCCCTTAAACGTGCGAATTTCGGTTTTATAATTTTTTATTTAAAGGCTTAACCCAAACTAGTATTTTCATGGTTGGAAAATATTTTAGGCACATTATCTAGCATGTAAGAGACATGTAAATAGCTGTTCCTAGAACACGTGCGTTTTTGGTGCAGATTTTCAGGTTTGATCGCTTACTGTGGCCACAATTTTAATTTGATGTTCAAAGTTTTGGTCTTATCTTGTAGGTGTGTTTGTGTAGTTTCCGTCAAGTATACATTTGTAGTACTTTCAGTGAAAATACTATGCTTTATGGTGTCCAGGAGGCAAAGACATGGATTTTCCTGAAGCACGTCCATTTCCTTGGCAGATCTCTGGTTTTGATCGGTCACTGTGACCACAGTTTCTATCCGATTTTAAAAATTTTGGTCTCATTTTATAGCTATCATTCTGTTCTTTACGTTGAATATAAATTTGTAGTGCTTTGCATAAGAACACTATGCTTTATGTGGGTTGAAATAGGAATACATTAAAAAAACAAACTTGTCTGCATTAAAAGCCATGTATAGTAAACAAAAATTTTTTCATTGTTTATAAGTGATACATGAGCGTAAACAAACAAATTAAAACAAAAGTTGTTTTTCTAAGTGGTCTAATAAGCGAGTTAGTATTTTTTGGGGGGGCAGGTTTTGGGAACTTTTTCCCTTTATGGCATTGCTGTGGTCACATTTCCCAACCGATTTGCATTGTTTTGCTATCAATAGATAGGTTAGCGTCTGAATTTTCTAAAAAGTATAAATTTGTTGTGTTTTGGAAAAGTTTAAGGGCAGTTTTAGTCGCTGAAAGGCAAAAAATTTCCTATTTTTTACTTGTCACTACCTCAAAACTTTAAATCAATTTTTCTCCCCTTAAACGTGCGAATTTCGGTTTTATAATTTTTAATTTAAAGGCTTAACCCAAACTAGTATTTTCATGGTTGGAAAATATTTTAGGCACATTATCTAGCATGTAGGAGACATGTAAATAGCTGTTCCTAGAACACGTGCGTTTTTGGTGCAGATTTTCAGGTTTGATCGCTTACTGTGGCCACAATTTTAATTTGATGTTCAAAGTTTTGGTCTTATCTTGTAGGTGTGTTTGTGTAGTTTCCGTCAAGTATACATTTGTAGTACTTTCTGTGAAAATACTATGCTTTATGGTGTCCAGGAGGCAAAGACATGGATTTTCCTGAAACACGTCCATTTCCTTGGCAGATCTCTGGTTTTGATCGGTCACTGTGACCACAGTTTCTATCCGATTTTAAAAATTTTGGTCTCATTTTATAGCTATCATTCTGTTCTTTACGTTGAATATAAATTTGTAGTGCTTTGCATAAGAACACTATGCTTTATGTGGGTTGAAATAGGAAAACATTAAAAAAACAGACTTGTCTGCATTAAAAGCCATGTATAGTAAACAAAAATTTTTTCATTGTTTATAAGTGATACATGAGCGTAAACAAACAAATTAAAACAAAAGTTGTTTTTCTAAGTGGTCTAATAAGCGAGTTAGTATTTTTTGGGGGGGCAGGTTTTGGGAACTTTTTCCCTTTATGGCATTGCTGTGGTCACATTTCCCAACCGATTTGCATTGTTTTGCTATCAATAGATAGGTTAGCGTCTGAATTTTCTAAAAAGTATAAATTTGTTGTGTTTTGGAAAAGTTTAAGGGCAGTTTTAGTCGCTGAAAGGCAAAAAATTTCCTATTTTTTACTTGTCACTACCCCAAAACTTTAAATCAATTTTTCTCCCCTTAAACGTGCGAATTTCGGTTTTATAATTTTTTATTTAAAGGCTTAACCCAAACTAGTATTTTCATGGTTGGAAAATATTTTAGGCACATTATCTAGCATGTAAGAGACATGTAAATAGCTGTTCCTAGAACACGTGCGTTTTTGGTGCAGATTTTCAGGTTTGATCGCTTACTGTGGCCACAATTTTAATTTGATGTTCAAAGTTTTGGTCTTATCTTGTAGGTGTGTTTGTGTAGTTTCCGTCAAGTATACATTTGTAGTACTTTCAGTGAAAATACTATGCTTTATGGTGTCCAGGAGGCAAAGACATGGATTTTCCTGAAACACGTCCATTTCCTTGGCAGATCTCTGGTTTTGATCGGTCACTGTGACCACAGTTTCTATCCGATTTTAAAAATTTTGGTCTCATTTTATAGCTATCATTCTGTTCTTTACGTTGAATATAAATTTGTAGTGCTTTGCATAAGAACACTATGCTTTATGTGGGTTGAAATAGGAAAACATTAAAAAAACAAACTTGTCTGCATTAAAAGCCATGTATAGTAAACAAAAATTTTTTCATTGTTTATAAGTGATACATGAGCGTAAACAAACAAATTAAAACAAAAGTTGTTTTTCTAAGTGGTCTAATAAGCGAGTTAGTATTTTTTGGGGGGGCAGGTTTTGGGAACTTTTTCCCTTTATGGCATTGCTGTGGTCACATTTCCCAACCGATTTGCATTGTTTTGCTATCAATAGATAGGTTAGCGTCTGAATTTTCTAAAAAGTATAAATTTGTTGTGTTTTGGAAAAGTTTAAGGGCAGTTTTAGTCGCTGAAAGGCAAAAAATTTCCTATTCTTTACTTGTCACTACCCCAAAACTTTAAATCAATTTTTCTCCCCTTAAACGTGCGAATTTCGGTTTTATAATTTTTTATTTAAAGGCTTAACCCAAACTAGTATTTTCATGGTTGGAAAATATTTTAGGCACATTATCTAGCATGTAAGAGACATGTAAATAGCTGTTCCTAGAACACGTGCGTTTTTGGTGCAGATTTTCAGGTTTGATCGCTTACTGTGGCCACAATTTTAATTTGATGTTCAAAGTTTTGGTCTTATCTTGTAGGTGTGTTTGTGTAGTTTCCGTCAAGTATACATTTGTAGTACTTTCTGTGAAAATACTATGCTTTATGGTGTCCAGGAGGCAAAGGCATGGATTTTCCTGAAACACGTCCATTTCCTTGGCAGATCTCTGGTTTTGATCGGTCACTGTGACCACAGTTTCTATCCGATTTTAAAAATTTTGGTCTCATTTTATAGCTATCATTCTGTTCTTTACGTTGAATATAAATTTGTAGTGCTTTGCATAAGAACACTATGCTTTATGTGGGTTGAAATAGGAATACATTAAAAAAACAAACTTGTCTGCATTAAAAGCCATGTATAGTAAACAAAAATTTTTTCATTGTTTATAAGTGATACATGAGCGTAAACAAACAAATTAAAACAAAAGTTGTTTTTCTAAGTGGTCTAATAAGCGAGTTAGTATTTTTTGGGGGGGCAGGTTTTGGGAACTTTTTCCCTTTATGGCATTGCTGTGGTCACATTTCCCAACCGATTTGCATTGTTTTGCTATCAATAGATAGGTTAGCGTCTGAATTTTCTAAAAAGTATAAATTTGTTGTGTTTTGGAAAAGTTTAAGGGCAGTTTTAGTCGCTGAAAGGCAAAAAATTTCCTATTTTTTACTTGTCACTACCCCAAAACTTTAAATCAATTTTTCTCCCCTTAAACGTGCGAATTTCGGTTTTATAATTTTTAATTTAAAGGCTTAACCCAAACTAGTATTTTCATGGTTGGAAAATATTTTAGGCACATTATCTAGCATGTAGGAGACATGTAAATAGCTGTTCCTAGAACACGTGCGTTTTTGGTGCAGATTTTCAGGTTTGATCGCTTACTGTGGCCACAATTTTAATTTGATGTTCAAAGTTTTGGTCTTATCTTGTAGGTGTGTTTGTGTGGTTTCCGTCAAGTATACATTTGTAGTACTTTCTGTGAAAATACTATGCTTTATGGTGTCCAGGAGGCAAAGACATGGATTTTCCTGAAACACGTCCATTTCCTTGGCAGATCTCTGGTTTTGATCGGTCACTGTGACCACAGTTTCTATCCGATTTTAAAAATTTTGGTCTCATTTTATAGCTGTCATTCTGTTCTTTACGTTGAATATAAATTTGTAGTGCTTTGCATAAGAACACTATGCTTTATGTGGGTTGAAATAGGAGTACATTAAAAAAACAAACTTGTCTGCATTAAAAGCCATGTATAGTAAACAAAATTTTTTTCATTATTTATAAGTGATACATGAGCGTAAACAAACAAATTAAAACAAAAGTTGTTTTTCTAAGTGGTCTAATAAGCGAGTTAGTATTTTTTGGGGGGGCAGGTTTTGGGAACTTTTTCCCTTTATGGCATTGCTGTGGTCACATTTCCCAACCGATTTGCATTGTTTTGCTATCAATAGATAGGTTAGCGTCTGAATTTTCTAAAAAGTATAAATTTGTTGTGTTTTGGAAAAGTTTAAGGGCAGTTTTAGTCGCTGAAAGGCAAAAAATTTCCTATTTTTTACTTGTCACTACCCCAAAACTTTAAATCAATTTTTCTCCCCTTAAACGTGCGAATTTCGGTTTTATAATTTTTAATTTAAAGGCTTAACCCAAACTAGTATTTTCATGGTTGGAAAATATTTTAGGCACATTATCTAGCATGTAGGAGACATGTAAATAGCTGTTCCTAGAACACGTGCGTTTTTGGTGCAGATTTTCAGGTTTGATCGCTTACTGTGGCCACAATTTTAATTTGATGTTCAAAGTTTTGGTCTTATCTTGTAGGTGTGTTTGTGTAGTTTCCGTCAAGTATACATTTGTAGTACTTTCTGTGAAAATACTATGCTTTATGGTGTCCAGGAGGCAAAGACATGGATTTTCCTGAAACACGTCCATTTCCTTGGCAGATCTCTGGTTTTGATCGGTCACTGTGACCACAGTTTCTATCCGATTTTAAAAATTTTGGTCTCATTTTATAGCTATCATTCTGTTCTTTACGTTGAATATAAATTTGTAGTGCTTTGCATAAGTACACTATGCTTTATGTGGGTTGAAATAGGAATACATTAAAAAAACAAACTTGTCTGCATTAAAAGCCATGTATAGTAAACAAAAATTTTTTCATTGTTTATAAGTGATACATGAGCGTAAACAAACAAATTAAAACAAAAGTTGTTTTTCTAAGTGGTCTAATAAGCGAGTTAGTATATTTTGGGGGGGCAGGTTTTGGGAACTTTTTCCCTTTATGGCATTGCTGTGGTCACATTTCCCAACCGATTTGCATTGTTTTGCTATCAATAGATAGGTTAGCGTCTGAATTTTCTAAAAAGTATAAATTTGTTGTGTTTTGGAAAAGTTTAAGGGCAGTTTTAGTCGCTGAAAGGCAAAAAATTTCCTATTTTTTACTTGTCACTACCCCAAAACTTTAAATCAATTTTTCTCCCCTTAAACGTGCGAATTTCGGTTTTATAATTTTTAATTTAAAGGCTTAACCCAAACTAGTATTTTCATGGTTGGAAAATATTTTAGGCACATTATCTAGCATGTAGGAGACATGTAAATAGCTGTTCCTAGAACACGTGCGTTTTTGGTGCAGATTTTCAGGTTTGATCGCTTACTGTGGCCACAATTTTAATTTGATGTTCAAAGTTTTGGTCTTATCTTGTAGGTGTGTTTGTGTAGTTTCCGTCAAGTATACATTTGTAGTACTTTCTGTGAAAATACTATGCTTTATGGTATCCAGGAGGCAAAGACATGGATTTTCCCGAAACACGTCCATTTCCTTGGCAGATCTCTGGTTTTGATCGGTCACTGTGACCACAGTTTCTATCCGATTTTAAAAATTTTGGTCTCATTTTATAGCTGTCATTCTGTTCTTTACGTTGAATATAAATTTGTAGTGCTTTGCATAAGAACACTATGCTTTATGTGGGTTGAAATAGGAGTACATTAAAAAAACAAACTTGTCTGCATTAAAAGCCATGTATAGTAAACAAAAATTTTTTCATTGTTTATAAGTGATACATGAGCGTAAACAAACAAATTAAAACAAAAGTTGTTTTTCTAAGTGGTCTAATAAGCGAGTTAGTATTTTTTGGGGGGGCAGGTTTCGGGAACTTTTTCCCTTTATGGCATTGCTGTGGTCACATTTCCCAACCGATTTGCATTGTTTTGCTATAAATAGATAGGTTAGCGTCTGAATTTTCTAAAAAGTATAAATTTGTTGTGTTTTGGAAAAGTTTAAGGGCAGTTTTAGTCGCTGAAAGGCAAAAAATTTCCTATTTTTTACTTGTCACTACCCCAAAACTTTAAATCAATTTTTCTCCCCTTAAACGTGCGAATTTCGGTTTTATAATTTTTAATTTAAAGGCTTAACCCAAACTAGTATTTTCATGGTTGGAAAATATTTTAGGCACATTATCTAGCATGTAGGAGACATGTAAATAGCTGTTCCTAGAACACGTGCGTTTTTGGTGCAGATTTTCAGGTTTGATCGCTTACTGTGGCCACAATTTTAATTTGATGTTCAAAGTTTTGGTCTTATCTTGCAGGTGTGTTTGTGTAGTTTCCGTCAAGTATACATTTGTAGTACTTTCTGTGAAAATACTATGCTCTACGGTGTCCAGGAGGCAAAGACATGGATTTTCCTGAAACACGTCCATTTCCTTGGCAGATCTCTGGTTTTGATCGGTCACTGTGACCACAGTTTCTATCCGATTTTAAAAATGTTGGTCTCATTTTATAGCTATCATTCTGTTCTTTACGTTGAATATAAATTTGTAGTGCTTTGCATAAGAACACTATGCTTTATGTGGGTTGAAATAGGAATGCATTAAAAAAACAAACTTGTCTGCATTAAAAGCCATGTATAGTAAACAAAAATTTTTTCATTGTTTATAAGTGATACATGAGCGTAAACAAACAAATTAAAACAAAAGTTGTTTTTCTAAGTGGTCTAATAAGCGAGTTAGTATTTTTTGGGGGGGCAGGTTTTGGGAACTTTTTCCCTTTATGGCATTGCTGTGGTCACATTTCCCAACCGATTTGCATTGTTTTGCTATCAATAGATAGGTTAGCGTCTGAATTTTCTAAAAAGTATAAATTTGTTGTGTTTTGGAAAAGTTTAAGGGCAGTTTTAGTCGCTGAAAGGCAAAAAATTTCCTATTTTTTACTTGTCACTACCCCAAAACTTTAAATCAATTTTTCTCCCCTTAAACGTGCGAATTTCGGTTTTATAATTTTTAATTTAAAGGCTTAACCCAAACTAGTATTTTCATGGTTGGAAAATATTTTAGGCACATTATCTAGCATGTAGGAGACATGTAAATAGCTGTTCCTAGAACACGTGCGTTTTTGGTGCAGATTTTCAGGTTTGATTGCTTACTGTGGCCACAATTTTAATTTGATGTTCAAAGTTTTGGTCTTATCTTGTAGGTGTGTTTGTGTAGTTTCCGTCAAGTATACATTTGTAGTACTTTCTGTGAAAATACTATGCTTTATGGTGTCCAGGAGGCAAAGACATGGATTTTCCTGAAACACGTCCATTTCCTTGGCAGATCTCTGGTTTTGATCGGTCACTGTGACCACAGTTTCTATCCGATTTTAAAAATTTTGGTCTCATTTTATAGCTATCATTCTGTTCTTTACGTTGAATATAAATTTGTAGTGCTTTGCATAAGAACACCATGCTTTATGTGGGTTGAAATAGGAGTACATTAAAAAAACAAACTTGTCTGCATTAAAAGCCATGTATAGTAAACAAAAATTTTTTCATTGTTTATAAGTGATACATGAGCGTAAACAAACAAATTAAAACAAAAGTTGTTTTTCTAAGTGGTCTAATAAGCGAGTTAGTATTTTTTGGGGGGGCAGGTTTTGGGAACTTTTTCCCTTTATGGCATTGCTGTGGTCACATTTCCCAACCGATTTGCATTGTTTTGCTATCAATAGATAGGTTAGCGTCTGAATTTTCTAAAAAGTATAAATTTGTTGTGTTTTGGAAAAGTTTAAGGGCAGTTTTAGTCGCTGAAAGGCAAAAAATTTCCTAGTTTTTACTTGTCACTACCCCAAAACTTTAAATCAATTTTTCTCCCCTTAAACGTGCGAATTTCGGTTTTATAATTTTTAATTTAAAGGCTTAACCCAAACTAGTATTTTCATGGTTGGAAAATATTTTAGGCACATTATCTAGCATGTAGGAGACATGTAAATAGCTGTTCCTAGAACACGTGCGTTTTTGGTGCAGATTTTCAGGTTTGATCGCTTACTGTGGCCACAATTTTAATTTGATGTTCAAAGTTTTGGTCTTATCTTGTAGGTGTGTTTGTGTAGTTTCCGTCAAGTATACATTTGTAGTACTTTCTGTGAAAATACTATGCTTTATGGTGTCCAGGAGGCAAAGACATGGATTTTCCTGAAACACGTCCATTTCCTTGGCAGATCTCTGGTTTTGATCGGTCACTGTGACCACAGTTTCTATCCGATTTTAAAAATTTTGGTCTCATTTTATAGCTATCATTCTGTTCTTTACGTTGAATATAAATTTGTAGTGCTTTGCATAAGTACACTATGCTTTATGTGGGTTGAAATAGGAATACATTAAAAAAACAAACTTGTCTGCATTAAAAGCCATGTATAGTAAACAAAAATTTTTTCATTGTTTATAAGTGATACATGAGCGTAAACAAACAAATTAAAACAAAAGTTGTTTTTCTAAGTGGTCTAATAAGCGAGTTAGTATATTTTGGGGGGGCAGGTTTTGGGAACTTTTTCCCTTTATGGCATTGCTGTGGTCACATTTCCCAACCGATTTGCATTGTTTTGCTATCAATAGATAGGTTAGCGTCTGAATTTTCTAAAAAGTATAAATTTGTTGTGTTTTGGAAAAGTTTAAGGGCAGTTTTAGTCGCTGAAAGGCAAAAAATTTCCTATTTTTTACTTGTCACTACCCCAAAACTTTAAATCAATTTTTCTCCCCTTAAACGTGCGAATTTCGGTTTTATAATTTTTAATTTAAAGGCTTAACCCAAACTAGTATTTTCATGGTTGGAAAATATTTTAGGCACATTATCTAGCATGTAGGAGACATGTAAATAGCTGTTCCTAGAACACGTGCGTTTTTGGTGCAGATTTTCAGGTTTGATCGCTTACTGTGGCCACAATTTTAATTTGATGTTCAAAGTTTTGGTCTTATCTTGTAGGTGTGTTTGTGTAGTTTCCGTCAAGTATACATTTGTAGTACTTTCTGTGAAAATACTATGCTTTATGGTATCCAGGAGGCAAAGACATGGATTTTCCCGAAACACGTCCATTTCCTTGGCAGATCTCTGGTTTTGATCGGTCACTGTGACCACAGTTTCTATCCGATTTTAAAAATTTTGGTCTCATTTTATAGCTGTCATTCTGTTCTTTACGTTGAATATAAATTTGTAGTGCTTTGCATAAGAACACTATGCTTTATGTGGGTTGAAATAGGAGTACATTAAAAAAACAAACTTGTCTGCATTAAAAGCCATGTATAGTAAACAAAAATTTTTTCATTGTTTATAAGTGATACATGAGCGTAAACAAACAAATTAAAACAAAAGTTGTTTTTCTAAGTGGTCTAATAAGCGAGTTAGTATTTTTTGGGGGGGCAGGTTTCGGGAACTTTTTCCCTTTATGGCATTGCTGTGGTCACATTTCCCAACCGATTTGCATTGTTTTGCTATAAATAGATAGGTTAGCGTCTGAATTTTCTAAAAAGTATAAATTTGTTGTGTTTTGGAAAAGTTTAAGGGCAGTTTTAGTCGCTGAAAGGCAAAAAATTTCCTATTTTTTACTTGTCACTACCCCAAAACTTTAAATCAATTTTTCTCCCCTTAAACGTGCGAATTTCGGTTTTATAATTTTTAATTTAAAGGCTTAACCCAAACTAGTATTTTCATGGTTGGAAAATATTTTAGGCACATTATCTAGCATGTAGGAGACATGTAAATAGCTGTTCCTAGAACACGTGCGTTTTTGGTGCAGATTTTCAGGTTTGATCGCTTACTGTGGCCACAATTTTAATTTGATGTTCAAAGTTTTGGTCTTATCTTGCAGGTGTGTTTGTGTAGTTTCCGTCAAGTATACATTTGTAGTACTTTCTGTGAAAATACTATGCTCTATGGTGTCCAGGAGGCAAAGACATGGATTTTCCTGAAACACGTCCATTTCCTTGGCAGATCTCTGGTTTTGATCGGTCACTGTGACCACAGTTTCTATCCGATTTTAAAAATGTTGGTCTCATTTTATAGCTATCATTCTGTTCTTTACGTTGAATATAAATTTGTAGTGCTTTGCATAAGAACACTATGCTTTATGTGGGTTGAAATAGGAATGCATTAAAAAAACAAACTTGTCTGCATTAAAAGCCATGTATAGTAAACAAAAATTTTTTCATTGTTTATAAGTGATACATGAGCGTAAACAAACAAATTAAAACAAAAGTTGTTTTTCTAAGTGGTCTAATAAGCGAGTTAGTATTTTTTGGGGGGGCAGGTTTTGGGAACTTTTTCCCTTTATGGCATTGCTGTGGTCACATTTCCCAACCGATTTGCATTGTTTTGCTATCAATAGATAGGTTAGCGTCTGAATTTTCTAAAAAGTATAAATTTGTTGTGTTTTGGAAAAGTTTAAGGGCAGTTTTAGTCGCTGAAAGGCAAAAAATTTCCTATTTTTTACTTGTCACTACCCCAAAACTTTAAATCAATTTTTCTCCCCTTAAACGTGCGAATTTCGGTTTTATAATTTTTAATTTAAAGGCTTAACCCAAACTAGTATTTTCATGGTTGGAAAATATTTTAGGCACATTATCTAGCATGTAGGAGACATGTAAATAGCTGTTCCTAGAACACGTGCGTTTTTGGTGCAGATTTTCAGGTTTGATTGCTTACTGTGGCCACAATTTTAATTTGATGTTCAAAGTTTTGGTCTTATCTTGTAGGTGTGTTTGTGTAGTTTCCGTCAAGTATACATTTGTAGTACTTTCTGTGAAAATACTATGCTTTATGGTGTCCAGGAGGCAAAGACATGGATTTTCCTGAAACACGTCCATTTCCTTGGCAGATCTCTGGTTTTGATCGGTCACTGTGACCACAGTTTCTATCCGATTTTAAAAATTTTGGTCTCATTTTATAGCTATCATTCTGTTCTTTACGTTGAATATAAATTTGTAGTGCTTTGCATAAGAACACCATGCTTTATGTGGGTTGAAATAGGAGTACATTAAAAAAACAAACTTGTCTGCATTAAAAGCCATGTATAGTAAACAAAAATTTTTTCATTGTTTATAAGTGATACATGAGCGTAAACAAACAAATTAAAACAAAAGTTGTTTTTCTAAGTGGTCTAATAAGCGAGTTAGTATTTTTTGGGGGGGCAGGTTTTGGGAACTTTTTCCCTTTATGGCATTGCTGTGGTCACATTTCCCAACCGATTTGCATTGTTTTGCTATCAATAGATAGGTTAGCGTCTGAATTTTCTAAAAAGTATAAATTTGTTGTGTTTTGGAAAAGTTTAAGGGCAGTTTTAGTCGCTGAAAGGCAAAAAATTTCCTAGTTTTTACTTGTCACTACCCCAAAACTTTAAATCAATTTTTCTCCCCTTAAACGTGCGAATTTCGGTTTTATAATTTTTAATTTAAAGGCTTAACCCAAACTAGTATTTTCATGGTTGGAAAATATTTTAGGCACATTATCTAGCATGTAGGAGACATGTAAATAGCTGTTCCTAGAACACGTGCGTTTTTGGTGCAGATTTTCAGGTTTGATCGCTTACTGTGGCCACAATTTTAATTTGATGTTCAAAGTTTTGGTCTTATCTTGTAGGTGTGTTTGTGTAGTTTCCGTCAAGTATACATTTGTAGTACTTTCTGTGAAAATACTATGCTTTATGGTGTCCAGGAGGCAAAGACATGGATTTTCCTGAAACACGTCCATTTCCTTGGCAGATCTCTGGTTTTGATCGGTCACTGTGACCACAGTTTCTATCCGATTTTAAAAATTTTGGTCTCATTTTATAGCTATCATTCTGTTCTTTACGTTGAATATAAATTTGTAGTGCTTTGCATAAGAACACTATGCTTTATGTGGGTTGAAATAGGAATACATTAAAAAAACAAACTTGTCTGCATTAAAAGCCATGTATAGTAAACAAAAATTTTTTCATTGTTTATAAGTGATACATGAGCGTAAACAAACAAATTAAAACAAAAGTTGTTTTTCTAAGTGGTCTAATAAGCGAGTTAGTATTTTTTGGGGGGGCAGGTTTTGGGAACTTTTTCCCTTTATGGCATTGCTGTGGTCACATTTCCCAACCAATTTGCATTGTTTTGCTATCAATAGATAGGTTAGCGTCTGAATTTTCTAAATAGTATAAATTTGTTGTGTTTTGGAACAGTTTAAGGGCAGTTTTAGTCGCTGAAAGGCAAAAAATTTCCTATTTTTTACTTGTCACTACCCCAAAACTTTAAATCAATTTTTCTCCCCTTAAACGTGCGAATTTCGGTTTTATAATTTTTAATTTAAAGGCTTAACCCAAACTAGTATTTTCATGGTTGGAAAATATTTTAGGCACATTATCTAGCATGTAGGAGACATGTAAATAGCTGTTCCTAGAACACGTGCGTTTTTGGTGCAGATTTTCAGGTTTGATCGCTTACTGTGGCCACAATTTTAATTTGATGTTCAAAGTTTTGGTCTTATCTTGCAGGTGTGTTTGTGTAGTTTCCGTCAAGTATACATTTGTAGTACTTTCTGTGAAAATACTATGCTCTATGGTGTCCAGGAGGCAAAGACATGGATTTTCCTGAAACACGTCCATTTCCTTGGCAGATCTCTGGTTTTGATCGGTCACTGTGACCACAGTTTCTATCCGATTTTAAAAATGTTGGTCTCATTTTATAGCTATCATTCTGTTCTTTACGTTGAATATAAATTTGTAGTGCTTTGCATAAGAACACTATGCTTTATGTGGGTTGAAATAGGAATACATTAAAAAAACAAACTTGTCTGCATTAAAGGCCATGTATAGTAAACAAAAATTTTTTCATTGTTTATAAGTGATACATGAGCGTAAACAAACAAATTAAAATAAAAGTTGTTTTTCTAAGTGGTCTAATAAGCGAGTTAGTATATTTTGGGGGGCAGGTTTTGGGAACTTTTTCCCTTTATGGCATTGCTGTGGTCACATTTCCCAACCGATTTGCATTGTTTTGCTATCAATAGATAGGTTAGCGTCTGAATTTTCTAAAAAGTATAAATTTGTTGTGTTTTGGAAAAGTTTAAGGGCAGTTTTAGTCGCTGAAAGGCAAAAAATTTCCTATTTTTTACTTGTCACTACCCCAAAACTTTAAATCAATTTTTCTCCCCTTAAACGTGCGAATTTCGGTTTTATAATTTTTAATTTAAAGGCTTAACCCAAACTAGTATTTTCATGGTTGGAAAATATTTTAGGCACATTATCTAGCATGTTGGAGACATGTAAATAGCTGTTCCTAGAACACGTGCGTTTTTGGTGCAGATTTTCAGGTTTGATCGCTTACTGTGGCCACAATTTTAATTTGATGTTCAAAGTTTTGGTCTTATCTTGTAGGTGTGTTTGTGTAGTTTCCGTCAAGTATACATTTGTAGTACTTTCTGTGAAAATACTATGCTTTATGGTGTCCAGGAGGCAAAGACATGGATTTTCCTGAAACACGTCCATTTCCTTGGCAGATCTCTGGTTTTGATCGGTCACTGTGACCACAGTTTCTATCCGATTTTAAAAATTTTGGTCTCATTTTATAGCTATCATTCTGTTCTTTACGTTGAATATAAATTTGTAGTGCTTTGCATAAGAACACTATGCTTTATGTGGGTTGAAATAGGAATACATTAAAAAAACAAACTTGTCTGCATTAAAAGCCATGTATAGTAAACAAAAATTTTGTCATTGTTTATAAGTGATACATGAGCGTAAACAAACAAATTAAAACAAAAGTTGTTTTTCTAAGTGGTCTAATAAGCGAGTTAGTATATTTTGGGGGGGCAGGTTTTGGGAACTTTTTCCCTTTATGGCATTGCTGTGGTCACATTTCCCAACCGATTTGCATTGTTTTGCTATCAATAGATAGGTTAGCGTCTGAATTTTCTAAAAAGTATAAATTTGTTGTGTTTTGGAAAAGTTTAAGGGCAGTTTTAGTCGCTGAAAGGCAAAAAATTTCCTTTTTTTTACTTGTCACTACCCCAAAACTTTAAATCAATTTTTCTCCCCTTAAACGTGCGAATTTCGGTTTTATAATTTTTAATTTAAAGGCTTAACCCAAACTAGTATTTTCATGGTTGGAAAATATTTTAGGCACATTATCTAGCATGTAGGAGACATGTAAATAGCTGTTCCTAGAACACGTGCGTTTTTGGTGCAGATTTTCAGGTTTGATCGCTTACTGTGGCCACAATTTTAATTTGATGTTCAAAGTTTTGGTCTTATCTTGTAGGTGTGTTTGTGTAGTTTCCGTCAAGTATACATTTGTAGTACTTTGTGTGAAAATACTATGCTTTATGGTGTCCAGGAGGCAAAGACATGGATTTTCCTGAAACACGTCCATTTCCTTGGCAGATCTCTGGTTTTGATCGGTCACTGTGACCACAGTTTCTATCCGATTTTAAAAATTTTGGTCTCATTTTATAGCTATCATTCCGTTCTTTACGTTGAATATAAATTTGTAGTGCTTTGCATAAGAACACTATGCTTTATGTGGGTTGAAATAGGAATACATTAAAAAAACAAACTTGTCTGCATTAAAAGCCATGTATAGTAAACAAAAATTTTTTCATTGTTTATAAGTGATACATGAGCGTAAACAAACAAATTAAAACAAAAGTTGTTTTTCTAAGTGGTCTAATAAGCGAGTTAGTATATTTTGGGGGGGCAGGTTTTGGGAACTTTTTCCCTTTATGGCATTGCTGTGGTCACATTTCCCAACCGATTTGCATTGTTTTGCTATCAATAGATAGGTTAGCGTCTGAATTTTCTAAAAAGTATAAATTTGTTGTGTTTTGGAAAAGTTTAAGGGCAAGTCGCTGAAAGGCAAAAAATTTCCTATTTTTTACTTGTCACTACCCCAAAACTTTAAATCAATTTTTCTCCCCTTAAACGTGCGAATTTCGGTTTTATAATTTTTAATTTAAAGGCTTAACCCAAACTAGTATTTTCATGGTTGGAAAATATGTTAGGCACATTATCTAGCATGTAGGAGACATGTAAATAGCTGTTCCTA
Source organism: Odontomyia ornata (assembly GCA_963969285.1). Lineage (NCBI taxonomy): Eukaryota > Metazoa > Arthropoda > Insecta > Diptera > Stratiomyidae > Odontomyia > Odontomyia ornata. The sequence continues at coordinate 34,657 of CAXAJY010000196.1, forward strand.
GAACACGTGCGTTTTTGGTGCAGATTTTCAGGTTTGATCGCTTACTGTGGCCACAATTTTAATTTGATGTTCAAAGTTTTGGTCTTATCTTGTAGGTGTGTTTGTGTAGTTTCCGTCAAGTATACATTTGTAGTACTTTGTGTGAAAATACTATGCTTTATGGTGTCCAGGAGGCAAAGACATGGATTTTCCTGAAACACGTCCATTTCCTTGGCAGATCTCTGGTTTTGATCGGTCACTGTGACCACAGTTTCTATCCGATTTTAAAAATTTTGGTCTCATTTTATAGCTATCATTCTGTTCTTTACGTTGAATATAAATTTGTAGTGCTTTGCATAAGAACACTATGCTTTATGTGGGTTGAAATAGGAATACATTAAAAAAACAAACTTGTCTGCATTAAAAGCCATGTATAGTAAACAAAAATTTTTTCATTGTTTATAAGTGATACATGAGCGTAAACAAACAAATTAAAACAAAAGTTGTTTTTCTAAGTGGTCTAATAAGCGAGTTAGTATTTTTTGGGGGGGCAGGTTTTGGGAACATTTTCCCTTTATGGCATTGCTGTGGTCACATTTCCCAACCGATTTGCATTGTTTTGCTATCAATAGATAGGTTAGCGTCTGAATTTTCTAAAAAGTATAAATTTGTTGTGTTTTGGAAAAGTTTAAGGGCAGTTTTAGTCGCTGAAAGGCAAAAAATTTCCTATTTTTTACTTGTCACTACCCCAAAATTTTAAATCAATTTTTCTCCCCTTAAACGTGCGAATTTCGGTTTTATAATTTTTAATTTAAAGTCTTAACCCAAACTAGTATTTTCATGGTTGGAAAATATTTTAGGCACATTATCTAGCATGTAGGAGACATGTAAATAGCTGTTCCTAGAACACGTGCGTTTTTGGTGCAGATTTTCAGGTTTGATCGCTTACTGTGGCCACAATTTTAATTTGATGTTCAAAGTTTTGGTCTTATCTTGTAGGTGTGTTTGTGTAGTTTCCGTCAAGTATACATTTGTAGTACTTTCTGTGAAAATACTATGCTTTATGGTGTCCAGGAGGCAAAGACATGGATTTTCCTGAAACACGTCCATTTCCTTGGCAGATCTCTGGTTTTGATCGGTCACTGTGACCACAGTTTCTATCCGATTTTAAAAATTTTGGTCTCATTTTATAGCTATCATTCTGTTCTTTACGTTGAATATAAATTTGTAGTGCTTTGCATAAGAAAACTATGCTTTATGTGGGTTGAAATAGGAATACATTAAAAAAACAAACTTGTCTGCATTAAAAGCCATGTATAGTAAACAAAAATTTTTTCATTGTTTATAAGTGATACATGAGCGTAAACAAACAAATTAAAACAAAAGTTGTTTTTCTAAGTGGTCTAATAAGCGAGTTAGTATATTTTGGGGGGGCAGGTTTTGGGAACTTTTTCCCTTTATGGCATTGCTGTGGTCACATTTCCCAACCGATTTGCATTGTTTTGCTATCAATAGATAGGTTAGCGTCTGAATTTTCTAAAAAGTATAAATTTGTTGTGTTTTGGAAAAGTTTAAGGGCAGTTTTAGTCGCTGAAAGGCAAAAAATTTCCTATTTTTTACTTGTCACTACCCCAAAACTTTAAATCAATTTTTCTCCCCTTAAACGTGCGAATTTCGGTTTTATAATTTTTAATTTAAAGGCTTAACCCAAACTAGTATTTTCATGGTTGGAAAATATTTTAGGCACATTATCTAGCATGTAGGAGACATGTAAATAGCTGTTCCTAGAACACGTGCGTTTTTGGTGCAGATTTTCAGGTTTGATCGCTTACTGTGGCCACAATTTTAATTTGATGTTCAAAGTTTTGGTCTTATCTTGTAGGTGTGTTTGTGTAGTTTCCGTCAAGTATACATTTGTAGTACTTTGTGTGAAAATACTATGCTTTATGGTGTCCAGGAGGCAAAGACATGGATTTTCCTGAAACACGTCCATTTCCTTGGCAGATCTCTGGTTTTGATCGGTCACTGTGACCACAGTTTCTATCCGATTTTAAAAATTTTGGTCTCATTTTATAGCTATCATTCTGTTCTTTACGTTGAATATAAATTTGTAGTGCTTTGCATAAGAACACTATGCTTTATGTGGGTTGAAATAGGAATACATTAAAAAAACAAACTTGTCTGCATTAAAAGCCATGTATAGTAAACAAAAATTTTTTCATTGTTTATAAGTGATACATGAACGTAAACAAACAAATTAAAACAAAAGTTGTTTTTCTAAGTGGTCTAATAAGCGAGTTAGTATTTTTTGGGGGGGCAGGTTTTGGGAACTTTTTCCCTTTATGGCATTGCTGTGGTCACATTTCCCAACCGATTTGCATTGTTTTGCTATCAATAGATAGGTTAGCGTCTGAATTTTCTAAAAAGTATAAATTTGTTGTGTTTTGGAAAAGTTTAAGGGCAGTTTTAGTCGCTGAAAGGCAAAAAATTTCCTATTTTTTACTTGTCACTACCCCAAAACTTTAAATCAATTTTTCTCCCCTTAAACGTGCGAATTTCGGTTTTATAATTTTTAATTTAAAGTCTTAACCCAAACTAGTATTTTCATGGTTGGAAAATATTTTAGGCACATTATCTAGCATGTAGGAGACATGTAAATAGCTGTTCCTAGAACACGTGCGTTTTTGGTGCAGATTTTCAGGTTTGATCGCTTACTGTGGCCACAATTTTAATTTGATGTTCAAAGTTTTGGTCTTATCTTGTAGGTGTGTTTGTGTAGTTTCCGTCAAGTATACATTTGTAGTACTTTCTGTGAAAATACTATGCTTTATGGTGTCCAGGAGGCAAAGACATGGATTTTCCTGAAACACGTCCATTTCCTTGGCAGATCTCTGGTTTTGATCGGTCACTGTGACCACAGTTTCTATCCGATTTTAAAAATGTTGGTCTCATTTTATAGCTATCATTCTGTTCTTTACGTTGAATATAAATTTGTAGTGCTTTGCATAAGAACACTATGCTTTATGTGGGTTGAAATAGGAATACATTAAAAAAACAAACTTGTCTGCATTAAAAGCCATGTATAGTAAACAAAAATTTTTTCATTGTTTATAAGTGATACATGAGCGTAAACAAACAAATTAAAACAAAAGTTGTTTTTCTAAGTGGTCTAATAAGCGAGTTAGTATATTTTGGGGGGGCAGGTTTTGGGAACTTTTTCCCTTTATGGCATTGCTGTGGTCACATTTCCCAACCGATTTGCATTGTTTTGCTATCAATAGATAGGTTAGCGTCTGAATTTTCTAAAAAGTATAAATTTGTTGTGTTTTGGAAAAGTTTAAGGGCAGTTTTAGTCGCTGAAAGGCAAAAAATTTCCTATTTTTTACTTGTCACTACCCCAAAACTTTAAATCAATTTTTCTCCCCTTAAACGTGCGAATTTCGGTTTTATAATTTTTAATTTAAAGTCTTAACCCAAACTAGTATTTTCATGGTTGGAAAATATTTTAGGCACATTATCTAGCATGTAGGAGACATGTAAATAGCTGTTCCTAGAACACGTGCGTTTTTGGTGCAGATTTTCAGGTTTGATCGCTTACTGTGGCCACAATTTTAATTTGATGTTCAAAGTTTTGGTCTTATCTTGTAGGTGTGTTTGTGTAGTTTCCGTCAAGTATACATTTGTAGTACTTTCTGTGAAAATACTATGCTTTATGGTGTCCAGGAGGCAAAGACATGGATTTTCCTGAAACACGTCCATTTCCTTGGCAGATCTCTGGTTTTGATCGGTCACTGTGACCACAGTTTCTATCCGATTTTAAAAATTTTGGTCTCATTTTATAGCTATCATTCTGTTCTTTACGTTGAATATAAATTTGTAGTGCTTTGCATAAGAACACTATGCTTTATGTGGGTTGAAATAGGAATACATTAAAAAAACCAACTTGTCTGCATTAAAAGCCATGTATAGTAAACAAAAATTTTTTCATTGTTTATAAGTGATACATGAGCGTAAACAAACAAATTAAAACAAAAGTTGTTTTTCTAAGTGGTCTAATAAGCGAGTTAGTATATTTTGGGGGGGCAGGTTTTGGGAACTTTTTCCCTTTATGGCATTGCTGTGGTCACATTTCCCAACCGATTTGCATTGTTTTGCTATCAATAGATAGGTTAGCGTCTGAATTTTCTAAAAAGTATAAATTTGTTGTGTTTTGGAAAAGTTTAAGGGCAGTTTTAGTCGCTGAAAGGCAAAAAATTTCCTATTTTTTACTTGTCACTACCCCAAAACTTTAAATCAATTTTTCTCCCCTTAAACGTGCGAATTTCGGTTTTATAATTTTTAATTTAAAGGCTTAACCCAAACTAGTATTTTCATGGTTGGAAAATATTTTAGGCACATTATCTAGCATGTAGGAGACATGTAAATAGCTGTTCCTAGAACACGTGCGTTTTTGGTGCAGATTTTCAGGTTTGATCGCTTACTGTGGCCACAATTTTAATTTGATGTTCAAAGTTTTGGTCTTATCTTGTAGGTGTGTTTGTGTAGTTTCCGTCAAGTATACATTTGTAGTACTTTGTGTGAAAATACTATGCTTTATGGTGTCCAGGAGGCAAAGACATTGATTTTCCTGAAACACGTCCATTTCCTTGGCAGATCTCTGGTTTTGATCGGTCACTGTGACCACAGTTTCTATCCGATTTTAAAAATTTTGATCTCATTTTATAGCTATCATTCTGTTCTTTACGTTGAATATAAATTTGTAGTGCTTTGCATAAGAACACTATGCTTTATGTGGGTTGAAATAGGAATACATTAAAAAAACAAACTTGTCTGCATTAAAAGCCATGTATAGTAAACAAAAATTTTTTCATTGTTTATAAGTGATACATGAGCGTAAACAAACAAATTAAAACAAAAGTTGTTTTTCTAAGTGGTCTAATAAGCGAGTTAGTATTTTTTGGGGGGGCAGGTTTTGGGAACTTTTTCCCTTTATGGCATTGCTGTGGTCACATTTCCCAACCGATTTGCATTGTTTTGCTATCAATAGATAGGTTAGCGTCTGAATTTTCTAAAAAGTATAAATTTGTTGTGTTTTGGAAAAGTTTAAGGGCAGTTTTAGTCGCTGAAAGGCAAAAAATTTCCTATTTTTTACTTGTCACTACCCCAAAACTTTAAATCAATTTTTCTCCCCTTAAACGTGCGAATTTCGGTTTTATAATTTTTAATTTAAAGGCTTAACCCAAACTAGTATTTTCATGGTTGGAAAATATTTTAGGCACATTATCTAGCATGTAGGAGACATGTAAATAGCTGTTCCTAGAACACGTGCGTTTTTGGTGCAGATTTTCAGGTTTGATCGCTTACTGTGGCCACAATTTTAATTTGATGTTCAAAGTTTTGGTCTTATCTTGTAGGTGTGTTTGTGTAGTTTCCGTCAAGTATACATTTGTAGTACTTTCTGTGAAAATACTATGCTTTATGGTGTCCAGGAGGCAAAGACATGGATTTTCCTGAAACACGTCCATTTCCTTGGCAGATCTCTGGTTTTGATCGGTCACTGTGACCACAGTTTCTATCCGATTTTAAAAATTTTGGTCTCATTTTATAGCTATCATTCTGTTCTTTACGTTGAATATAAATTTGTAGTGCTTTGCATAAGAACACTATGCTTTATGTGGGTTGAAATAGGAGTACATTAAAAAAACAAACTTGTCTGCATTAAAAGCCATGTATAGTAAACAAAAATTTTTTCATTGTTTATAAGTGATACATGAGCGTAAACAAACAAATTAAAACAAAAGTTGTTTTTCTAAGTGGTCTAATAAGCGAGTTAGTATTTTTTGGGGGGGCAGGTTTTGGGAACTTTTTCCCTTTATGGCATTGCTGTGGTCACATTTCCCAACCGATTTGCATTGTTTTGCTATCAATAGATAGGTTAGCGTCTGAATTTTCTAAAAAGTATAAATTTGTTGTGTTTTGGAAAAGTTTAAGGGCAGTTTTAGTCGCTGAAAGGCAAAAAATTTCCTAGTTTTTACTTGTCACTACCCCAAAACTTTAAATCAATTTTTCTCCCCTTAAACGTGCGAATTTCGGTTTTATAATTTTTAATTTAAAGGCTTAACCCGAACTAGTATTTTCATGGTTGGAAAATATTTTAGGCACATTATCTAGCATGTAGGAGACATGTAAATAGCTGTTCCTAGAACACGTGCGTTTTTGGTGCAGATTTTCAGGTTTGATCGCTTACTGTGGCCACAATTTTAATTTGATGTTCAAAGTTTTGGTCTTATCTTGTAGGTGTGTTTGTGTAGTTTCCGTCAAGTATACATTTGTAGTACTTTCTGTGAAAATACTATGCTTTATGGTGTCCAGGAGGCAAAGACATGGATTTTCCTGAAACACGTCCATTTCCTTGGCAGATCTCTGGTTTTGATCGGTCACTGTGACCACAGTTTCTATCCGATTTTAAAAATTTTGGTCTCATTTTATAGCTATCATTCTGTTCTTTACGTTGAATATAAATTTGTAGTGCTTTGCATAAGAACACTATGCTTTATGTGGGTTGAAATAGGAATACATTAAAAAAACAAACTTGTCTGCATTAAAAGCCATGTATAGTAAACAAAAATTTTTTCATTGTTTATAAGTGATACATGAGCGTAAACAAACAAATTAAAACAAAAGTTGTTTTTCTAAGTGGTCTAATAAGCGAGTTAGTATATTTTGGGGGGGCAGGTTTTGGGAACTTTTTCCCTTTATGGCATTGCTGTGGTCACATTTCCCAACCGATTTGCATTGTTTTGCTATCAATAGATAGGTTAGCGTCTGAATTTTCTAAAAAGTATAAATTTGTTGTGTTTTGGAAAAGTTTAAGGGCAGTTTTAGTCGCTGAAAGGCAAAAAATTTCCTATTTTTTACTTGTCACTACCCCAAAACTTTAAATCAATTTTTCTCCCCTTAAACGTGCGAATTTCGGTTTTATAATTTTTAATTTAAAGGCTTAACCCAAACTAGTATTTTCATGGTTGGAAAATATTTTAGGCACATTATCTAGCATGTAGGAGACATGTAAATAGCTGTTCCTAGAACACGTGCGTTTTTGGTGCAGATTTTCAGGTTTGATCGCTTACTGTGGCCACAATTTTAATTTGATGTTCAAATTTTTGGTCTTATCTTGTAGGTGTGTTTGTGTAGTTTCCGTCAAGTATACATTTGTAGTACTTTCTGTGAAAATACTATGCTTTATGGTGTCCAGGAGGCAAAGACATGGATTTTCCTGAAACACGTCCATTTCCTTGGCAGATCTCTGGTTTTGATCGGTCACTGTGACCACAGTTTCTATCCGATTTTAAAAATGTTGGTCTCATTTTATAACTATCATTCTGTTCTTTACGTTGAATATAAATTTGTAGTGCTTTGCATAAGAACACTATGCTTTATGTGGGTTGAAATAGGAATACATTAAAAAACAAACTTGTCTGCATTAAAAGCCATGTATAGTAAACAAAAATTTTTTCATTGTTTATAAGTGATACATGAGCGTAAACAAACAAATTAAAATAAAAGTTGTTTTTCTAAGTGGTCTAATAAGCGAGTTAGTATTTTTTGGGGGGGCAGGTTTTGGGAACTTTTTCCCTTTATGGCATTGCTGTGGTCACATTTCCCAACCGATTTGCATTGTTTTGCTATCAATAGATAGGTTAGCGTCTGAATTTTCTAAAAAGTATAAATTTGTTGTGTTTTGGAAAAGTTTAAGGGCAGTTTTAGTCGCTGAAAGGCAAAAAATTTCCTATTTTTTACTTGTCACTACCCCAAAACTTTAAATCAATTTTTCTCCCCTTAAACGTGCGAATTTCGGTTTTATAATTTTTAATTTAAAGGCTTAACCCAAGCTAGTATTTTCATGGTTGGAAAATATTTTAGGCACATTATCTAGCATGTAGGAGACATGTAAATAGCTGTTCCTAGAACACGTGCGTTTTTTGTGCAGATTTTCAGGTTTGATCGCTTACTGTGGCCACAATTTTAATTTGATGTTCAAAGTTTTGGTCTTATCTTGTAGGTGTGTTTGTGTAGTTTCCGTCAAGTATACATTTGTAGTACTTTCTGTGAAAATACTATGCTTTATGGTGTCCAGGAGGCAAAGACATGGATTTTCCTGAAACACGTCCATTTCCTTGGCAGATCTCTGGTTTTGATCGGTCACTGTGACCACAGTTTCTATCCGATTTTAAAAATTTTGGTCTCATTTTATAACTATCATTCTGTTCTTTACGTTGAATATAAATTTGTAGTGCTTTGCATAAGAACACTATGCTTTATGTGGGTTGAAATAGGAATACATTAAAAAAACAAACTTGTCTGCATTAAAAGCCATGTATAGTAAACAAAAATTTTTTCATTGTTTATAAGTGATACATGAGCGTAAACAAACAAATTAAAACAAAAGTTGTTTTTCTAAGTGGTCTAATAAGCAAGTTAGTATTTTTTGGGGGGGCAGGTTTTGGGAACTTTTTCCCTTTATGGCATTGCTGTGGTCACATTTCCCAACCGATTTGCATTGTTTTGCTATCAATAGATAGGGTAGCGTCTGAATTTTCTAAAAAGTATAAATTTGTTGTGTTTTGGAAAAGTTTAAGGGCAGTTTTAGTCGCTGAAAGGCAAAAAATTTCCTATTTTTTACTTGTCACTACCCCAAAACTTTAAATCAATTTTTCTCCCCTTAAACGTGCGAATTTCGGTTTTATAATTTTTAATTTAAAGGCTTAACCCAAACTAGTATTTTCATGGTTGGCAAATATTTTAGGCACATTATCTAGCATGTAGGAGACATGTAAATAGCTGTTCCTAGAACACGTGCGTTTTTGGTGCAGATTTTCAGGTTTGATCGCTTACTGTGGCCACAATTTTAATTTGATGTTCAAAGTTTTGGTCTTATCTTGTAGGTGTGTTTGTGTAGTTTCCGTCAAGTATACATTTGTAGTACTTTCTGTGAAAATACTATGCTTTATGGTGTCCAGGAGGCAAAGACATGGATTTTCCTGAAACACGTCCATTTCCTTGGCAGATCTCTGGTTTTGATCGGTCACTGTGACCACAGTTTCTATCCGATTTTAAAAATTTTGGTCTCATTTTATAACTATCATTCTGTTCTTTACGTTGAATATAAATTTGTAGTGCTTTGCATAAGAACACTATGCTTTATGTGGGTTGAAATAGGAATACATTAAAAAAACAAACTTGTCTGCATTAAAAGCCATGTATAGTAAACAAAAATTTTTTCATTGTTTATAAGTGATACATGAGCGTAAACAAACAAATTAAAACAAAAGTTGTTTTTCTAAGTGGTCTAATAAGCGAGTTAGTATTTTTTGGGGGGGCAGGTTTTGGGAACTTTTTCCCTTTATGGCATTGCTGTGGTCACATTTCCCAACCGATTTGCATTGTTTTGCTATCAATAGATAGGGTAGCGTCTGAATTTTCTAAAAAGTATAAATTTGTTGTGTTTTGGAAAAGTTTAAGGGCAGTTTTAGTCGCTGAAAGGCAAAAAATTTCCTATTTTTTACTTGTCACTACCCCAAAACTTTAAATCAGTTTTTCTCCCCTTAAACGTGCGAATTTCGGTTTTATAATTTTTAATTTAAAGGCTTAACCCAAACTAGTATTTTCATGGTTGGCAAATATTTTAGGCACATTATCTAGCATGTAGGAGACATGTAAATAGCTGTTCCTAGAACACGTGCGTTTTTGGTGCAGATTTTCAGGTTTGATCGCTTACTGTGGCCACAATTTTAATTTGATGTTCAAAGTTTTGGTCTTATCTTGTAGGTGTGTTTGTGTAGTTTCCGTCAAGTATACATTTGTAGTACTTTCTGTGAAAATACTATGCTTTATGGTGTCCAGGAGGCAAAGACATGGATTTTCCTGAAACACGTCCGTTTCCTTGGCAGATCTCTGGTTTTGATCGGTCACTGTGACCACAGTTTCTATCCGATTTTAAAAATTTTGGTCTCATTTTATAACAATCATTCTGTTCTTTACGTTGAATATAAATTTGTAGTGCTTTGCATAAGAACACTATGCTTTATGTGGGTTGAAATAGGAATACATTAAAAAAACAAACTTGTCTGCATTAAAAGCCATGTATAGTAAACAAAATTTTTTTCATTGTTTATAAGTGATACATGAGCGTAAACAAACAAATTAAAACAAAAGTTGTTTTTCTAAGTGGTCTAATAAGCGAGTTAGTATTTTTTGGGGGGGCAGGTTTTGGGAACTTTTTCCCTTTATGGCATTGCTGTGGTCACATTTCCCAACCGATTTGCATTGTTTTGCTATCAATAGATAGGTTAGCGTCTGAATTTTCTAAAAAGTATAAATTTGTTGTGTTTTGGAAAAGTTTAAGGGCAGTTTTAGTCGCTGAAAGGCAAAAAATTTCCTATTTTTTACTTGTCACTACCCCAAAACTTTAAATCAATTTTTCTCCCCTTAAACGTGCGAATTTCGGTTTTATAATTTTTAATTTAAAGGCTTAACCCAAACTAGTATTTTCATGGTTGGAAAATATTTTAGGCACATTATCTAGCATGTAGGAGACATGTAAATAGCTGTTCCTAGAACACGTGCGTTTTTGGTGCAGATTTTCAGGTTTGATCGCTTACTGTGGCCACAATTTTAATTTGATGTTCAAAGTTTTGGTCTTATCTTGTAGGTGTGTTTGTGTAGTTTCCGTCAAGTATACATTTGTAGTACTTTCTGTGAAAATACTATGCTTTATGGTGTCCAGGAGGCAAAGACATGGATTTTCCTGAAACACGTCCATTTCCTTGGCAGATCTCTGGTTTTGATCGGTCACTGTGACCACAGTTTCTATCCGATTTTAAAAATTTTGGTCTCATTTTATAACTATCATTCTGTTCTTTACGTTGAATATAAATTTGTAGTGCTTTGCATAAGAACACTATGCTTTATGTGGGTTGAAATAGGAATACATTAAAAAAACAAACTTGTCTGCATTAAAAGCCATGTATAGTAAACAAAAATTTTTTCATTGTTTATAAGTGATACATGAGCGTAAACAAACAAATTAAAACAAAAGTTGTTTTTCTAAGTGGTCTAATAAGCGAGTTAGTATTTTTTGGGGGGGCAGGTTTTGGGAACTTTTTCCCTTTATGGCATTGCTGTGGTCACATTTCCCAACCGATTTGCATTGTTTTGCTATCAATAGATAGGGTAGCGTCTGAATTTTCTAAAAAGTATAAATTTGTTGTGTTTTGGAAAAGTTTAAGGGCAGTTTTAGTCGCTGAAAGGCAAAAAATTTCCTATTTTTTACTTGTCACTACCCCAAAACTTTAAATCAGTTTTTCTCCCCTTAAACGTGCGAATTTCGGTTTTATAATTTTTAATTTAAAGGCTTAACCCAAACTAGTATTTTCATGGTTGGCAAATATTTTAGGCACATTATCTAGCATGTAGGAGACATGTAAATAGCTGTTCCTAGAACACGTGCGTTTTTGGTGCAGATTTTCAGGTTTGATCGCTTACTGTGGCCACAATTTTAATTTGATGTTCAAAGTTTTGGTCTTATCTTGTAGGTGTGTTTGTGTAGTTTCCGTCAAGTATACATTTGTAGTACTTTCTGTGAAAATACTATGCTTTATGGTGTCCAGGAGGCAAAGACATGGATTTTCCTGAAACACGTCCATTTCCTTGGCAGATCTCTGGTTTTGATCGGTCACTGTGACCACAGTTTCTATCCGATTTTAAAAATTTTGGTCTCATTTTATAACTATCATTCTGTTCTTTACGTTGAATATAAATTTGTAGTGCTTTGCATAAGAACACTATGCTTTATGTGGGTTGAAATAGGAATACATTAAAAAAACAAACTTGTCTGCATTAAAAGCCATGTATAGTAAACAAAATTTTTTTCATTGTTTATAAGTGATACATGAGCGTAAACAAACAAATTAAAACAAAAGTTGTTTTTCTAAGTGGTCTAATAAGCGAGTTAGTATATTTTGGGGGGGCAGGTTTTGGGAACTTTTTCCCTTTATGGCATTGCTGTGGTCACATTTCCCAACCGATTTGCATTGTTTTGCTATCAATAGATAGGTTAGCGTCTGAATTTTCTAAAAAGTATAAATTTGTTGTGTTTTGGAAAAGTTTAAGGGCAGTTTTAGTCGCTGAAAGGCAAAAAATTTCCTATTTTTTACTTGTCACTACCCCAAAACTTTAAATCAATTTTTCTCCCCTTAAACGTGCGAATTTCGGTTTTATAATTTTTAATTTAAAGGCTTAACCCAAACTAGTATTTTCATGGTTGGAAAATATTTTAGGCACATTATCTAGCATGTAGGAGACATGTAAATAGCTGTTCCTAGAACACGTGCGTTTTTGGTGCAGATTTTCAGGTTTGATCGCTTACTGTGGCCACAATTTTAATTTGATGTTCAAAGTTTTGGTCTTATCTTGTAGGTGTGTTTGTGTAGTTTCCGTCAAGTATACATTTGTAGTACTTTCTGTGAAAATACTATGCTTTATGGTGTCCAGGAGGCAAAGACATGGATTTTCCTGAAACACGTCCATTTCCTTGGCAGATCTCTGGTTTTGATCGGTCACTGTGACCACAGTTTCTATCCGATTTTAAAAATTTTGGTCTCATTTTATAACTATCATTCTGTTCTTTACGTTGAATATAAATTTGTAGTGCTTTGCATAAGAACACTATGCTTTATGTGGGTTGAAATAGGAATACATTAAAAAAACAAACTTGTCTGCATTAAAAGCCATGTATAGTAAACAAAAATTTTTTCATTGTTTATAAGTGATACATGAGCGTAAACAAACAAATTAAAACAAAAGTTGTTTTTCTAAGTGGTCTAATAAGCGAGTTAGTATTTTTTGGGGGGGCAGGTTTTGGGAACTTTTTCCCTTTATGGCATTGCTGTGGTCACATTTCCCAACCGATTTGCATTGTTTTGCTATCAATAGATAGGTTAGCGTCTGAATTTTCTAAAAAGTATAAATTTGTTGTGTTTTGGAAAAGTTTAAGGGCAGTTTTAGTCGCTGGAAGGCAAAAAATTTCCTATTTTTTACTTGTCACTACCCCAAAACTTTAAATCAATTTTTCTCCCCTTAAACGTGCGAATTTCGGTTTTATAATTTTTAATTTAAAGGCTTAACCCAAACTAGTATTTTCATGGTTGGAAAATATTTTAGGCACATTATCTAGCATGTAGGAGACATGTAAATAGCTGTTCCTAGAACACGTGCGTTTTTGGTGCAGATTTTCAGGTTTGATCGCTTACTGTGGCCACAATTTTAATTTGATGTTCAAAGTTTTGGTCTTATCTTGTAGGTGTGTTTGTGTAGTTTCCGTCAAGTATACATTTGTAGTACTTTCTGTGAAAATACTATGCTTTATGGTGTCCAGGAGGCAAAGACATGGATTTTCCTGAAACACGTCCATTTCCTTGGCAGATCTCTGGTTTTGATCGGTCACTGTGACCACAGTTTCTATCCGATTTCAAAAATTTTGGTCTCATTTTATAACTATCATTCTGTTCTTTACGTTGAATATAAATTTGTAGTGCTTTGCATAAGAACACTATGCTTTATGTGGGTTGAAATAGGAATACATTAAAAAACAAACTTGTCTGCATTAAAAGCCATGTATAGTAAACAAAAATTTTTTCATTGTTTATAAGTGATACATGAGCGTAAACAAACAAATTAAAATAAAAGTTGTTTTTCTAAGTGGTCTAATAAGCGAGTTAGTATTTTTTGGGGGGGCAGGTTTTGGGAACTTTTTCCCTTTATGGCATTGCTGTGGTCACATTTCCCAACCGATTTGCATTGTTTTGCTATCAATAGATAGGTTAGCGTCTGAATTTTCTAAAAAGTATAAATTTGTTGTGTTTTGGAAAAGTTTAAGGGCAGTTTTAGTCGCTGAAAGGCAAAAAATTTCCTATTTTTTACTTGTCACTACCCCAAAACTTTAAATCAATTTTTCTCCCCTTAAACGTGCGAATTTCGGTTTTATAATTTTTAATTTAAAGGCTTAACCCAAACTAGTATTTTCATGGTTGGAAAATATTTTAGGCACATTATCTAGCATGTAGGAGACATGTAAATAGATGTTCCTAGAACACGTGCGTTTTTGGTGCAGATTTTCAGGTTTGATCGCTTACTGTGGCCACAATTTTAATTTGATGTTCAAAGTTTTGGTCTTATCTTGTAGGTGTGTTTGTGTAGTTTCCGTCAAGTATACATTTGTAGTACTTTCTGTGAAAATACTATGCTTTATGGTGTCCAGGAGGCAAAGACATGGATTTTCCTGAAACACGTCCATTTCCTTGGCAGATCTCTGGTTTTGATCGGTCACTGTGACCACAGTTTCTATCCGATTTTAAAAATTTTGGTCTCATTTTATAGCTATCATTCTGTTCTTTACGTTGAATATAAATCTGTAGTGCTTTGCATAAGAACACTATGCTTTATGTGGGTTGAAATAGGAATACATTAAAAAAACAAACTTGTCTGCATTAAAAGCCATGTATAGTAAACAAAAATTTTTTCATTGTTTATAAGTGATACATGAGCGTAAACAAACAAATTAAAACAAAAGTTGTTTTTCTAAGTGGTCTAATAAGCGAGTTAGTATTTTTTGGGGGGGCAGGTTTTGGGAACTTTTTCCCTTTATGGCATTGCTGTGGTCACATTTCCCAACCGATTTGCATTGTTTTGCTATCAATAGATAGGTTAGCGTCTGAATTTTCTAAAAAGTATAAATTTGTTGTGTTTTGGAAAAGTTTAAGGGCAGTTTTAGTCGCTGGAAGGCAAAAAATTTCCTATTTTTTACTTGTCACTACCCCAAAACTTTAAATCAATTTTTCTCCCCTTAAACGTGCGAATTTCGGTTTTATAATTTTTAATTTAAAGGCTTAACCCAAACTAGTATTTTCATGGTTGGAAAATATTTTAGGCACATTATCTAGCATGTTGGAGACATGTAAATAGCTGTTCCTAGAACACGTGCGTTTTTGGTGCAGATTTTCAGGTTTGATCGCTTACTGTGGCCACAATTTTAATTTGATGTTCAAAGTTTTGGTCTTATCTTGTAGGTGTGTTTGTGTAGTTTCCGTCAAGTATACATTTGTAGTACTTTCTGTGAAAATACTATGCTTTATGGTGTCCAGGAGGCAAAGACATGGATTTTCCTGAAACACGTCCATTTCCTTGGCAGATCTCTGGTTTTGATCGGTCACTGTGACCACAGTTTCTATCCGATTTCAAAAATTTTGGTCTCATTTTATAACTATCATTCTGTTCTTTACGTTGAATATAAATTTGTAGTGCTTTGCATAAGAACACTATGCTTTATGTGGGTTGAAATAGGAATACATTAAAAAACAAACTTGTCTGCATTAAAAGCCATGTATAGTAAACAAAAATTTTTTTATTGTTTATAAGTGATACATGAGCGTAAACAAACAAATTAAAACAAAAGTTGTTTTTCTAAGTGGTCTAATAAGCGAGTTAGTATTTTTTGGGGGGGCAGGTTTTGGGAACTTTTTCCCTTTATGGCATTGCTGTGGTCACATTTCCCAACCGATTTGCATTGTTTTGCTATCAATAGATAGGTTAGCGTCTGAATTTTCTAAAAAGTATAAATTTGTTGTGTTTTGGAAAAGTTTAAGGGCAGTTTTAGTCGCTGAAAGGCAAAAAATTTCCTATTTTTTACTTGTCACTACCCCAAAACTTTAAATCAATTTTTCTCCCCTTAAACGTGCGAATTTCGGTTTTATAATTTTTAATTTAAAGGCTTAACCCAAACTAGTATTTTCATGGTTGGAAAATATTTTAGGCACATTATCTAGCATGTAGGAGACATGTAAATAGCTGTTCCTAGAACACGTGCGTTTTTGGTGCAGATTTTCAGGTTTGATCGCTTACTGTGGCCACAATTTTAATTTGGTGTTCAAAGTTTTGGTCTTATCTTGTAGGTGTGTTTGTGTAGTTTCCGTCAAGTATACATTTGTAGTACTTTCTGTGAAAATACTATGCTTTATGGTGTCCAGGAGGCAAAGACATGGATTTTCCTGAAACACGTCCATTTCCTTGGCAGATCTCTGGTTTTGATCGGTCACTGTGACCACAGTTTCTATCCGATTTTAAAAATTTTGGTCTCATTTTATAGCTATCATTCTGTTCTTTACGTTGAATATAAATTTGTAGTGCTTTGCATAAGAACACTATGCTTTATGTGGGTTGAAATAGGAATACATTAAAAAAACAAACTTGTCTGCATTAAAAGCCATGTATAGTAAACAAAAATTTTTTCATTGTTTATAAGTGATACATGAGCGTAAACAAACAAATTAAAACAAAAGTTGTTTTTCTAAGTGGTCTAATAAGCGAGTTAGTATTTTTTGGGGGGGGGCAGGTTTTGGGAACTTTTTCCCTTTATGGCATTGCTGTGGTCACATTTCCCAACCGATTTGCATTGTTTTGCTATCAATAGATAGGTTAGCGTCTGAATTTTCTAAAAAGTATAAATTTGTTGTGTTTTGGAAAAGTTTAAGGGCAGTTTTAGTCGCTGCAAGGCAAAAAATTTCCTATTTTTTACTTGTCACTACCCCAAAACTTTAAATCAATTTTTCTCCCCTTAAACGTGCGAATTTCGGTTTTATAATTTTTAATTTAAAGGCTTAACCCAAACTAGTATTTTCATGGTTGGAAAATATTTTAGGCACATTATCTAGCATGTAGGAGACATGTAAATAGCTGTTCCTAGAACACGTGCGTTTTTGGTGCAGATTTTCAGGTTTGATCGCTTACTGTGGCCACAATTTTAATTTGATGTTCAAAGTTTTGGTCTTATCTTGTAGGTGTGTTTGTGTAGGTTCCGTCAAGTATACATTTGTAGTACTTTCTGTGAAAATACTATGCTTTATGGTGTCCAGGAGGCAAAGACATGGATTTTCCTGAAACACGTCCATTTCCTTGGCAGATCTCTGGTTTTGATCGGTCACTGTGACCACAGTTTCTATCCGATTTTAAAAATTTTGGTCTCATTTTATAGCTATCATTCTGTTCTTTACGTTGAATATAAATTTGTAGTGCTTTGCATAAGAACACTATGCTTTATGTGGGTTGAAATAGGAATACATTAAAAAAACAAACTTGTCTGCATTAAAAGCCATGTATAGTAAACAAAACTTTTTTCATTGTTTATAAGTGATACATGAGCGTAAACAAACAAATTAAAACAAAAGTTGTTTTTCTAAGTGGTCTAATAAGCGAGTTAGTATTTTTTGGGGGGGCAGGTTTTGGGAACTTTTTCCCTTTATGGCATTGCTGTGGTCACATTTCCCAACCGATTTGCATTGTTTTGCTATCAATAGATAGGTTAGCGTCTGAATTTTCTAAAAAGTATAAATTTGTTGTGTTTTGGAAAAGTTTAAGGGCAGTTTTAGTCGCTGAAAGGCAAAAAATTTCCTATTTTTTACTTGTCACTACCCCAAAACTTTAAATCAATTTTTCTCCCCTTAAACGTGCGAATTTCGGTTTTATAATTTTTAATTTAAAGGCTTAACCCGAACTAGTATTTTCATGGTTGGAAAATATTTTAGGCACATTATCTAGCATGTAGGAGACATGTAAATAGCTGTTCCTAGAACACGTGCGTTTTTGGTGCAGATTTTCAGGTTTGATCGCTTACTGTGGCCACAATTTTAATTTGATGTTCAAAGTTTTGGTCTTATCTTGTAGGTGTGTTTGTGTAGTTTCCGTCAAGTATACATTTGTAGTACTTTCTGTGAAAATACTATGCTTTATGGTGTCCAGGAGGCAAAGACATGAATTTTCCTGAAACACGTCCATTTCCTTGGCAGATCTCTGGTTTTGATCGGTCACTGTGACCACAGTTTCTATCCGATTTTAAAAATTTTGGTCTCATTTTATAGCTATCATTCTGTTCTTTACGTTGAATATAAATTTGTAGTGCTTTGCATAAGAACACTATGCTTTATGTGGGTTGAAATAGGAATACATTAAAAAAACAAACTTGTCTGCATTAAAAGCCATGTATAGTAAACAAAAATTTTTTCATTGTTTATAAGTGATACATGAGCGTAAACAAACAAATTAAAACAAAAGTTGTTTTTCTAAGTGGTCTAATAAGCGAGTTAGTATATTTTGGGGGGGCAGGTTTTGGGAACTTTTTCCCTTTATGGCATTGCTGTGGTCACATTTCCCAACCGATTTGCATTGTTTTGCTATCAATAGATAGGTTAGCGTCTGAATTTTCTAAAAAGTATAAATTTGTTGTGTTTTGGAAAAGTTTAAGGGCAGTTTTAGTCGCTGAAAGGCAAAAAATTTCCTATTTTTTACTTGTCACTACCCCAAAACTTTAAATCAATTTTTCTCCCCTTAAACGTGCGAATTTCGGTTTTATAATTTTTAATTTAAAGGCTTAACCCAAACTAGTATTTTCATGGTTGGAAAATATTTTAGGCACATTATCTAGCATGTAGGAGACATGTAAATAGCTGTTCCTAGAACACGTGCGTTTTTGGTGCAGATTTTCAGGTTTGATCGCTTACTGTGGCCACAATTTTAATTTGATGTTCAAAGTTTTGGTCTTATCTTGTAGGTGTGTTTGTGTAGTTTCCGTCAAGTATACATTTGTAGTACTTTCTGTGAAAATACTATGCTTTATGGTGTCCAGGAGGCAAAGACATGAATTTTCCTGAAACACGTCCATTTCCTTGGCAGATCTCTGGTTTTGATCGGTCACTGTGACCACAGTTTCTATCCGATTTTAAAAATTTTGGTCTCATTTTATAGCTATCATTCTGTTCTTTACGTTGAATATAAATTTGTGGTGCTTTGCATAAGAACACTATGCTTTATGTGGGTTGAAATAGGAATACATTAAAAAAACAAACTTGTCTGCATTAAAAGCCATGTATAGTAAACAAAAATTTTTTCATTGTTTATAAGTGATACATGAGCGTAAACAAACAAATTAAAACAAAAGTTGTTTTTCTAAGTGGTCTAATAAGCGAGTTAGTATTTTTTGGGGGGGCAGGTTTTGGGAACTTTTTCCCTTTATGGCATTGCTGTGGTCACATTTCCCAACCGATTTGCATTGTTTTGCTATCAATAGATAGGTTAGCGTCTGAATTTTCTAAAAAGTATAAATTTGTTGTGTTTTGGAAAAGTTTAAGGGCAGTTTTAGTCGCTGAAAGGCAAAAAATTTCCTAGTTTTTACGTGTCACTACCCCAAAACTTTAAATCAATTTTTCTCCCCTTAAACGTGCGAATTTCGGTTTTATAATTTTTAATTTAAAGGCTTAACCCAAACTAGTATTTTCATGGTTGGAAAATATTTTAGGCACATTATCTAGCATGTAGGAGACATGTAAATAGCTGTTCCTAGAACACGTGCGTTTTTGGTGCAGATTTTCAGGTTTGATCGCTTACTGTGGCCACAATTTTAATTTGATGTTCAAAGTTTTGGTCTTATCTTGTAGGTGTGTTTGTGTAGTTTCCGTCAAGTATACATTTGTAGTACTTTCTGTGAAAATACTATGCTTTATGGTGTCCAGGAGGCAAAGACATGGATTTTCCTGAAACACGTCCATTTCCTTGGCAGATCTCTGGTTTTGATCGGTCACTGTGACCACAGTTTCTATCCGATTTTAAAAATTTTGGTCTCATTTTATAACTATCATTCTGTTCTTTACGTTGAATATAAATTTGTAGTGCTTTGCATAAGAACACTATGCTTTATGTGGGTTGAAATAGGAATACATTTAAAAAACAAACTTGTCTGCATTAAAAGCCATGTATAGTAAACAAAAATTTTTTCATTGTTTATAAGTGATACATGAGCGTAAACAAACAAATTAAAACAAAAGTTGTTTTTCTAAGTGGTCTAATAAGCGAGTTAGTATTTTTTGGGGGGGCAGGTTTTGGGAACTTTTTCCCTTTATGGCATTGCTGTGGTCACATTTCCCAACCGATTTGCATTGTTTTGCTATCAATAGATAGGTTAGCGTCTGAATTTTCTAAAAAGTATAAATTTGTTGTGTTTTGGAAAAGTTTAAGGGCAGTTTTAGTCGCTGAAAGGCAAAAAATTTCCTATTTTTTACTTGTCACTACCCCAAAACTTTAAATCAATTTTTCTCCCCTTAAACGTGCGAATTTCGGTTTTATAATTTTTAATTTAAAGGCTTAACCCAAACTAGTATTTTCATGGTTGGGAAATATTTTAGGCACATTATCTAGCATGTAGGAGACATGTAAATAGCTGTTCCTAGAACACGTGCATTTTTGGTGCAGATTTTCAGGTTTGATCGCTTACTGTGGCCACAATTTTAATTTGATGTTCAAAGTTTTGGTCTTATCTTGTAGGTGTGTTTGTGAAGTTTCCGTCAAGTATACATTTGTAGTACTTTCTGTGAAAATACTATGCTTTATGGTGTCCAGGAGGCAAAGACATGGATTTTCCTGAAACACGTCCATTTCCTTGGCAGATCTCTGGTTTTGATCGGTCACTGTGACCACAGTTTCTATCCGATTTTAAAAATTTTGGTCTCATTTTATAGCTATCATTCTGTTCTTTACGTTGAATATAAATTTGTTGTGCTTTGCATAAGAACACTATGCTTTATGTGGGTTGAAATAGGAATACATTTAAAAAACAAACTTGTCTGCATTAAAAGCCATGTATAGTAAACAAAAATTTTTTCATTGTTTATAAGGGATACATGAGCGTAAACAAACAAATTAAAACAAAAGTTGTTTTTCTAAGTGGTCTAATAAGCGAGTTAGTATTTTTTGGGGGGGCAGGTTTTGGGAACTTTTTCCCTTTATGGCATTGCTGTGGTCACATTTCCCAACCGATTTGCATTGTTTTGCTATCAATAGATAGGTTAGCGTCTGAATTTTCTAAAAAGTATAAATTTGTTGTGTTTTGGAAAAGTTTAAGGGCAGTTTTAGTCGCTGAAAGGCAAAAAATTTCCTATTTTTTACTTGTCACTACCCCAAAACTTTAAATCAATTTTTCTCCCCTTAAACGTGCGAATTTCGGTTTTATAATTTTTAATTTAAAGGCTTAACCCAAACTAGTATTTTCATGGTTGGAAAATATTTTAGGCACATTATCTAGCATGTAGGAGACATGTAAATAGCTGTTCCTAGAACACGTGCGTTTTTGGTGCAGATTTTCAGGTTTGATCGCTTACTGTGGCCACAATTTTAATTTGATGTTCAAAGTTTTGGTCTTATCTTGTAGGTGTGCTTGTGTAGTTTCCGTCAAGTATAGATTTGTAGTACTTTCTGTGAAAATACTATGCTTTATGGTGTCCAGGAGGCAAAGACATGGATTTTCCTGAAACACGTCCATTTCCTTGGCAGATCTCTGGTTTTGATCGGTCACTGTGACCACAGTTTCTATCCGATTTTAAAAATTTTGGTCTCATTTTATAGCTATCATTCTGTTCTTTACGTTGAATATAAATTTGTAGTGCTTTGCATAAGAACACTATGCTTTATGTGGGTTGAAATAGGAATACATTAAAAAAACAAACTTGTCTGCATTAAAAGCCATGTATAGTAAACAAAAATTTTTTCATTGTTTATAAGTGATACATGAGCGTAAACAAACAAATTAAAACAAAAGTTGTTTTTCTAAGTGGTCTAATAAGCGAGTTAGTATTTTTTGGGGGGGCAGGTTTTGGGATCTTTTTCCCTTTATGGCATTGCTGTGGTCACATTTCCCAACCGATTTGCATTGTTTTGCTATCAATAGATAGGTTAGCGTCTGAATTTTCTAAAAAGTATAAATTTGTTGTGTTTTGGAAAAGTTTAAGGGCAGTTTTAGTCGCTGAAAGGCAAAAAATTTCCTAGTTTTTACGTGTCACTACCCCAAAACTTTAAATCAATTTTTCTCCCCTTAAACGTGCGAATTTCGGTTTTATAATTTTTAATTTAAAGGCTTAACCCAAACTAGTATTTTCATGGTTGGAAAATATTTTAGGCACATTATCTAGCATGTAGGAGACATGTAAATAGCTGTTCCTAGAACACGTGCGTTTTTGGTGCAGATTTTCAGGTTTGATCGCTTACTGTGGCCACAATTTTAATTTGATGTTCAAAGTTTTGGTCTTATCTTGTAGGTGTGTTTGTGTAGTTTCCGTCAAGTATACATTTGTAGTACTTTCTGTGAAAATACTATGCTTTATGGTGTCCAGGAGGCAAAGACATGGATTTTCCTGAAACACGTCCATTTCCTTGGCAGATCTCTGGTTTTGATCGGTCACTGTGACCACAGTTTCTATCCGATTTTAAAAATTTTGGTCTCATTTTATAACTATCATTCTGTTCTTTACGTTGAATATAAATTTGTAGTGCTTTGCATAAGAACACTATGCTTTATGTGGGTTGAAATAGGAATACATTTAAAAAACAAACTTGTCTGCATTAAAAGCCATGTATAGTAAACAAAAATTTTTTCATTGTTTATAAGTGATACATGAGCGTAAACAAACAAATTAAAACAAAAGTTGTTTTTCTAAGTGGTCTAATAAGCGAGTTAGTATTTTTTGGGGGGGCAGGTTTTGGGAACTTTTTCCCTTTATGGCATTGCTGTGGTCACATTTCCCAACCGATTTGCATTGTTTTGCTATCAATAGATAGGTTAGCGTCTGAATTTTCTAAAAAGTATAAATTTGTTGTGTTTTGGAAAAGTTTAAGGGCAGTTTTAGTCGCTGAAAGGCAAAAAATTTCCTATTTTTTACTTGTCACTACCCCAAAACTTTAAATCAATTTTTCTCCCCTTAAACGTGCGAATTTCGGTTTTATAATTTTTAATTTAAAGGCTTAACCCAAACTAGTATTTTCATGGTTGGGAAATATTTTAGGCACATTATCTAGCATGTAGGAGACATGTAAATAGCTGTTCCTAGAACACGTGCATTTTTGGTGCAGATTTTCAGGTTTGATCGCTTACTGTGGCCACAATTTTAATTTGATGTTCAAAGTTTTGGTCTTATCTTGTAGGTGTGTTTGTGAAGTTTCCGTCAAGTATACATTTGTAGTACTTTCTGTGAAAATACTATGCTTTATGGTGTCCAGGAGGCAAAGACATGGATTTTCCTGAAACACGTCCATTTCCTTGGCAGATCTCTGGTTTTGATCGGTCACTGTGACCACAGTTTCTATCCGATTTTAAAAATTTTGGTCTCATTTTATAGCTATCATTCTGTTCTTTACGTTGAATATAAATTTGTTGTGCTTTGCATAAGAACACTATGCTTTATGTGGGTTGAAATAGGAATACATTTAAAAAACAAACTTGTCTGCATTAAAAGCCATGTATAGTAAACAAAAATTTTTTCATTGTTTATAAGGGATACATGAGCGTAAACAAACAAATTAAAACAAAAGTTGTTTTTCTAAGTGGTCTAATAAGCGAGTTAGTATATTTTGGGGGGGCAGGTTTTGGGAACTTTTTCCCTTTATGGCATTGCTGTGGTCACATTTCCCAACCGATTTGCATTGTTTTGCTATCAATAGATAGGTTAGCGTCTGAATTTTCTAAAAAGTATAAATTTGTTGTGTTTTGGAAAAGTTTAAGGGCAGTTTTAGTCGCTGAAAGGCAAAAAATTTCCTATTTTTTACTTGTCACTACCCCAAAACTTTAAATCAATTTTTCTCCCCTTAAACGTGCGAATTTCGGTTTTATAATTTTTAATTTAAAGGCTTAACCCAAACTAGTATTTTCATGGTTGGAAAATATTTTAGGCACATTATCTAGCATGTAGGAGACATGTAAATAGCTGTTCCTAGAACACGTGCGTTTTTGGTGCAGATTTTCAGGTTTGATCGCTTACTGTGGCCACAATTTTAATTTGATGTTCAAAGTTTTGGTCTTATCTTGTAGGTGTGCTTGTGTAGTTTCCGTCAAGTATAGATTTGTAGTACTTTCTGTGAAAATACTATGCTTTATGGTGTCCAGGAGGCAAAGACATGGATTTTCCTGAAACACGTCCATTTCCTTGGCAGATCTCTGGTTTTGATCGGTCACTGTGACCACAGTTTCTATCCGATTTTAAAAATTTTGGTCTCATTTTATAGCTATCATTCTGTTCTTTACGTTGAATATAAATTTGTAGTGCTTTGCATAAGAACACTATGCTTTATGTGGGTTGAAATAGGAATACATTAAAAAAACAAACTTGTCTGCATTAAAAGCCATGTATAGTAAACAAAAATTTTTTCATTGTTTATAAGTGATACATGAGCGTAAACAAACAAATTAAAACAAAAGTTGTTTTTCTAAGTGGTCTAATAAGCGAGTTAGTATTTTTTGGGGGGGCAGGTTTTGGGAACTTTTTCCCTTTATGGCATTGCTGTGGTCACATTTCCCAACCGATTTGCATTGTTTTGCTATCAATAGATAGGTTAGCGTCTGAATTTTCTAAAAAGTATAAATTTGTTGTGTTTTGGAAAAGTTTAAGGGCAGTTTTAGTCGCTGAAAGGCAAAAAATTTCCTATTTTTTACTTGTCACTACCCCAAAACTTTAAATCAATTTTTCTCCCCTTAAACGTGCGAATTTCGGTTTTATAATTTTTAATTTAAAGGCTTAACCCAAACTAGTATTTTCATGGTTGGAAAATATTTTAGGCACATTATCTAGCATGTAGGAGACATGTAAATAGCTGTTCCTAGAACACGTGCGTTTTTGGTGCAGATTTTCAGGTTTGATCGCTTACTGTGGCCACAATTTTAATTTGATGTTCAAAGTTTTGGTCTTATCTTGTAGGTGTGTTTGTGTAGTTTCCGTCAAGTATACATTTGTAGTACTTTCTGTGAAAATACTATGCTTTATGGTGTCCAGGAGGCAAAGACATGGATTTTCCTGAAACACGTCCATTTCCTTGGCAGATCTCTGGTTTTGATCGGTCACTGTGACCACAGTTTCTATCCGATTTTAAAAATTTTGGTCTCATTTTATAGCTATCATTCTGTTCTTTACGTTGAATATAAATTTGTAGTGCTTTGCATAAGAACACTATGCTTTATGTGGGTTGAAATAGGAATACATTAAAAAAACAAACTTGTCTGCATTAAAAGCCATGTATAGTAAACAAAAATTTTTTCATTGTTTATAAGTGATACATGAGCGTAAACAAACAAATTAAAACAAAAGTTGTTTTTCTAAGTGGTCTAATAAGCGAGTTAGTATTTTTTGGGGGGGCAGGTTTTGGGAACTTTTTCCCTTTATGGCATTGCTGTGGTCACATTTCCCAACCGATTTGCATTGTTTTGCTATCAATAGATAGGTTAGCGTCTGAATTTTCTAAAAAGTATAAATTTGTTGTGTTTTGGAAAAGTTTAAGGGCAGTTTTAGTCGCTGAAAGGCAAAAAATTTCCTAGTTTTTACGTGTCACTACCCCAAAACTTTAAATCAATTTTTCTCCCCTTAAACGTGCGAATTTCGGTTTTATAATTTTTAATTTAAAGGCTTAACCCAAACTAGTATTTTCATGGTTGGAAAATATTTTAGGCACATTATCTAGCATGTAGGAGACATGTAAATAGCTGTTCCTAGAACACGTGCGTTTTTGGTGCAGATTTTCAGGTTTGATCGCTTACTGTGGCCACAATTTTAATTTGATGTTCAAAGTTTTGGTCTTATCTTGTAGGTGTGTTTGTGTAGTTTCCGTCAAGTATACATTTGTAGTACTTTCTGTGAAAATACTATGCTTTATGGTGTCCAGGAGGCAAAGACATGGATTTTCCTGAAACACGTCCATTTCCTTGGCAGATCTCTGGTTTTGATCGGTCACTGTGACCACAGTTTCTATCCGATTTTAAAAATTTTGGTCTCATTTTATAACTATCATTCTGTTCTTTACGTTGAATATAAATTTGTAGTGCTTTGCATAAGAACACTATGCTTTATGTGGGTTGAAATAGGAATACATTTAAAAAACAAACTTGTCTGCATTAAAAGCCATGTATAGTAAACAAAAATTTTTTCATTGTTTATAAGTGATACATGAGCGTAAACAAACAAATTAAAACAAAAGTTGTTTTTCTAAGTGGTCTAATAAGCGAGTTAGTATTTTTTGGGGGGGCAGGTTTTGGGAACTTTTTCCCTTTATGGCATTGCTGTGGTCACATTTCCCAACCGATTTGCATTGTTTTGCTATCAATAGATAGGTTAGCGTCTGAATTTTCTAAAAAGTATAAATTTGTTGTGTTTTGGAAAAGTTTAAGGGCAGTTTTAGTCGCTGAAAGGCAAAAATTTCCTATTTTTTACTTGTCACTACCCCAAAACTTTAAATCAATTTTTCTCCCCTTAAACGTGCGAATTTCGGTTTTATAATTTTTAATTTAAAGGCTTAACCCAAACTAGTATTTTCATGGTTGGGAAATATTTTAGGCACATTATCTAGCATGTAGGAGACATGTAAATAGCTGTTCCTAGAACACGTGCATTTTTGGTGCAGATTTTCAGGTTTGATCGCTTACTGTGGCCACAATTTTAATTTGATGTTCAAAGTTTTGGTCTTATCTTGTAGGTGTGTTTGTGAAGTTTCCGTCAAGTATACATTTGTAGTACTTTCTGTGAAAATACTATGCTTTATGGTGTCCAGGAGGCAAAGACATGGATTTTCCTGAAACACGTCCATTTCCTTGGCAGATCTCTGGTTTTGATCGGTCACTGTGACCACAGTTTCTATCCGATTTTAAAAATTTTGGTCTCATTTTATAGCTATCATTCTGTTCTTTACGTTGAATATAAATTTGTTGTGCTTTGCATAAGAACACTATGCTTTATGTGGGTTGAAATAGGAATACATTTAAAAAACAAACTTGTCTGCATTAAAAGCCATGTATAGTAAACAAAAATTTTTTCATTGTTTATAAGGGATACATGAGCGTAAACAAACAAATTAAAACAAAAGTTGTTTTTCTAAGTGGTCTAATAAGCGAGTTAGTATTTTTTGGGGGGGCAGGTTTTGGGAACTTTTTCCCTTTATGGCATTGCTGTGGTCACATTTCCCAACCGATTTGCATTGTTTTGCTATCAATAGATAGGTTAGCGTCTGAATTTTCTAAAAAGTATAAATTTGTTGTGTTTTGGAAAAGTTTAAGGGCAGTTTTAGTCGCTGAAAGGCAAAAAATTTCCTATTTTTTACTTGTCACTACCCCAAAACTTTAAATCAATTTTTCTCCCCTTAAACGTGCGAATTTCGGTTTTATAATTTTTAATTTAAAGGCTTAACCCAAACTAGTATTTTCATGGTTGGAAAATATTTTAGGCACATTATCTAGCATGTAGGAGACATGTAAATAGCTGTTCCTAGAACACGTGCGTTTTTGGTGCAGATTTTCAGGTTTGATCGCTTACTGTGGCCACAATTTTAATTTGATGTTCAAAGTTTTGGTCTTATCTTGTAGGTGTGCTTGTGTAGTTTCCGTCAAGTATAGATTTGTAGTACTTTCTGTGAAAATACTATGCTTTATGGTGTCCAGGAGGCAAAGACATGGATTTTCCTGAAACACGTCCATTTCCTTGGCAGATCTCTGGTTTTGATCGGTCACTGTGACCACAGTTTCTATCCGATTTTAAAAATTTTGGTCTCATTTTATAGCTATCATTCTGTTCTTTACGTTGAATATAAATTTGTAGTGCTTTGCATAAGAACACTATGCTTTATGTGGGTTGAAATAGGAATACATTAAAAAAACAAACTTGTCTGCATTAAAAGCCATGTATAGTAAACAAAAAATTTTTCATTGTTTATAAGTGATACATGAGCGTAAACAAACAAATTAAAACAAAAGTTGTTTTTCTAAGTGGTCTAATAAGCGAGTTAGTATTTTTTGGGGGGGCAGGTTTTGGGAACTTTTTCCCTTTATGGCATTGCTGTGGTCACATTTCCCAACCGATTTGCATTGTTTTGCTATCAATAGATAGGTTAGCGTCTGAATTTTCTAAAAAGTATAAATTTGTTGTGTTTTGGAAAAGTTTAAGGGCAGTTTTAGTCGCTGAAAGGCAAAAAATTTCCTATTTTTTACTTGTCACTACCCCAAAACTTTAAATCAATTTTTCTCCCCTTAAACGTGCGAATTTCGGTTTTATAATTTTTAATTTAAAGGCTTAACCCAAACTAGTATTTTCATGGTTGGAAAATATTTTAGGCACATTATCTAGCATGTAGGAGACATGTAAATAGCTGTTCCTAGAACACGTGCGTTTTTGGTGCAGATTTTCAGGTTTGATCGCTTACTGTGGCCACAATTTTAATTTGATGTTCAAAGTTTTGGTCTTATCTTGTAGGTGTGTTTGTGTAGTTTCCGTCAAGTATACATTTGTAGTACTTTCTGTGAAAATACTATGCTTTATGGTGTCCAGGAGGCAAAGACATGGATTTTCCTGAAACACGTCCATTTCCTTGGCAGATCTCTGGTTTTGATCGGTCACTGTGACCACAGTTTCTATCCGATTTTAAAAATTTTGGTCTCATTTTATAGCTATCATTCTGTTCTTTACGTTGAATATAAATTTGTAGTGCTTTGCATAAGAACACTATGCTTTATGTGGGTTGAAATAGGAATACATTAAAAAAACAAACTTGTCTGCATTAAAAGCCATGTATAGTAAACAAAAATTTTTTCATTGTTTATAAGTGATACATGAGCGTAAACAAACAAATTAAAACAAAAGTTGTTTTTCTAAGTGGTCTAATAAGCGAGTTAGTATTTTTTGGGGGGGCAGGTTTTGGGAACTTTTTCCCTTTATGGCATTGCTGTGGTCACATTTCCCAACCGATTTGCATTGTTTTGCTATCAATAGATAGGTTAGCGTCTGAATTTTCTAAAAAGTATAAATTTGTTGTGTTTTGGAAAAGTTTAAGGGCAGTTTTAGTCGCTGAAAGGCAAAAAATTTCCTAGTTTTTACGTGTCACTACCCCAAAACTTTAAATCAATTTTTCTCCCCTTAAACGTGCGAATTTCGGTTTTATAATTTTTAATTTAAAGGCTTAACCCAAACTAGTATTTTCATGGTTGGAAAATATTTTAGGCACATTATCTAGCATGTAGGAGACATGTAAATAGCTGTTCCTAGAACACGTGCGTTTTTGGTGCAGATTTTCAGGTTTGATCGCTTACTGTGGCCACAATTTTAATTTGATGTTCAAAGTTTTGGTCTTATCTTGTAGGTGTGTTTGTGTAGTTTCCGTCAAGTATACATTTGTAGTACTTTCTGTGAAAATACTATGCTTTATGGTGTCCAGGAGGCAAAGACATGGATTTTCCTGAAACACGTCCATTTCCTTGGCAGATCTCTGGTTTTGATCGGTCACTGTGACCACAGTTTCTATCCGATTTTAAAAATTTTGGTCTCATTTTATAACTATCATTCTGTTCTTTACGTTGAATATAAATTTGTAGTGCTTTGCATAAGAACACTATGCTTTATGTGGGTTGAAATAGGAATACATTTAAAAAACAAACTTGTCTGCATTAAAAGCCATGTATAGTAAACAAAAATTTTTTCATTGTTTATAAGTGATACATGAGCGTAAACAAACAAATTAAAACAAAAGTTGTTTTTCTAAGTGGTCTAATAAGCGAGTTAGTATTTTTTGGGGGGGCAGGTTTTGGGAACTTTTTCCCTTTATGGCATTGCTGTGGTCACATTTCCCAACCGATTTGCATTGTTTTGCTATCAATAGATAGGTTAGCGTCTGAATTTTCTAAAAAGTATAAATTTGTTGTGTTTTGGAAAAGTTTAAGGGCAGTTTTAGTCGCTGAAAGGCAAAAATTTCCTATTTTTTACTTGTCACTACCCCAAAACTTTAAATCAATTTTTCTCCCCTTAAACGTGCGAATTTCGGTTTTATAATTTTTAATTTAAAGGCTTAACCCAAACTAGTATTTTCATGGTTGGGAAATATTTTAGGCACATTATCTAGCATGTAGGAGACATGTAAATAGCTGTTCCTAGAACACGTGCATTTTTGGTGCAGATTTTCAGGTTTGATCGCTTACTGTGGCCACAATTTTAATTTGATGTTCAAAGTTTTGGTCTTATCTTGTAGGTGTGTTTGTGAAGTTTCCGTCAAGTATACATTTGTAGTACTTTCTGTGAAAATACTATGCTTTATGGTGTCCAGGAGGCAAAGACATGGATTTTCCTGAAACACGTCCATTTCCTTGGCAGATCTCTGGTTTTGATCGGTCACTGTGACCACAGTTTCTATCCGATTTTAAAAATTTTGGTCTCATTTTATAGCTATCATTCTGTTCTTTACGTTGAATATAAATTTGTTGTGCTTTGCATAAGAACACTATGCTTTATGTGGGTTGAAATAGGAATACATTTAAAAAACAAACTTGTCTGCATTAAAAGCCATGTATAGTAAACAAAAATTTTTTCATTGTTTATAAGGGATACATGAGCGTAAACAAACAAATTAAAACAAAAGTTGTTTTTCTAAGTGGTCTAATAAGCGAGTTAGTATTTTTTGGGGGGGCAGGTTTTGGGAACTTTTTCCCTTTATGGCATTGCTGTGGTCACATTTCCCAACCGATTTGCATTGTTTTGCTATCAATAGATAGGTTAGCGTCTGAATTTTCTAAAAAGTATAAATTTGTTGTGTTTTGGAAAAGTTTAAGGGCAGTTTTAGTCGCTGAAAGGCAAAAAATTTCCTATTTTTTACTTGTCACTACCCCAAAACTTTAAATCAATTTTTCTCCCCTTAAACGTGCGAATTTCGGTTTTATAATTTTTAATTTAAAGGCTTAACCCAAACTAGTATTTTCATGGTTGGAAAATATTTTAGGCACATTATCTAGCATGTAGGAGACATGTAAATAGCTGTTCCTAGAACACGTGCGTTTTTGGTGCAGATTTTCAGGTTTGATCGCTTACTGTGGCCACAATTTTAATTTGATGTTCAAAGTTTTGGTCTTATCTTGTAGGTGTGCTTGTGTAGTTTCCGTCAAGTATAGATTTGTAGTACTTTCTGTGAAAATACTATGCTTTATGGTGTCCAGGAGGCAAAGACATGGATTTTCCTGAAACACGTCCATTTCCTTGGCAGATCTCTGGTTTTGATCGGTCACTGTGACCACAGTTTCTATCCGATTTTAAAAATTTTGGTCTCATTTTATAGCTATCATTCTGTTCTTTACGTTGAATATAAATTTGTAGTGCTTTGCATAAGAACACTATGCTTTATGTGGGTTGAAATAGGAATACATTAAAAAAACAAACTTGTCTGCATTAAAAGCCATGTATAGTAAACAAAAAATTTTTCATTGTTTATAAGTGATACATGAGCGTAAACAAACAAATTAAAACAAAAGTTGTTTTTCTAAGTGGTCTAATAAGCGAGTTAGTATTTTTTGGGGGGGCAGGTTTTGGGAACTTTTTCCCTTTATGGCATTGCTGTGGTCACATTTCCCAACCGATTTGCATTGTTTTGCTATCAATAGATAGGTTAGCGTCTGAATTTTCTAAAAAGTATAAATTTGTTGTGTTTTGGAAAAGTTTAAGGGCAGTTTTAGTCGCTGAAAGGCAAAAAATTTCCTATTTTTTACTTGTCACTACCCCAAAACTTTAAATCAATTTTTCTCCCCTTAAACGTGCGAATTTCGGTTTTATAATTTTTAATTTAAAGGCTTAACCCAAACTAGTATTTTCATGGTTGGAAAATATTTTAGGCACATTATCTAGCATGTAGGAGACATGTAAATAGCTGTTCCTAGAACACGTGCGTTTTTGGTGCAGATTTTCAGGTTTGATCGCTTACTGTGGCCACAATTTTAATTTGATGTTCAAAGTTTTGGTCTTATCTTGTAGGTGTGTTTGTGTAGTTTCCGTCAAGTATACATTTGTAGTACTTTCTGTGAAAATACTATGCTTTATGGTGTCCAGGAGGCAAAGACATGGATTTTCCTGAAACACGTCCATTTCCTTGGCAGATCTCTGGTTTTGATCGGTCACTGTGACCACAGTTTCTATCCGATTTTAAAAATTTTGGTCTCATTTTATAGCTATCATTCTGTTCTTTACGTTGAATATAAATTTGTAGTGCTTTGCATAAGAACACTATGCTTTATGTGGGTTGAAATAGGAATACATTAAAAAAACAAACTTGTCTGCATTAAAAGCCATGTATAGTAAACAAAAATTTTTTCATTGTTTATAAGTGATACATGAGCGTAAACAAACAAATTAAAACAAAAGTTGTTTTTCTAAGTGGTCTAATAAGCGAGTTAGTATTTTTTGGGGGGGCAGGTTTTGGGAACTTTTTCCCTTTATGGCATTGCTGTGGTCACATTTCCCAACCGATTTGCATTGTTTTGCTATCAATAGATAGGTTAGCGTCTGAATTTTCTAAAAAGTATAAATTTGTTGTGTTTTGGAAAAGTTTAAGGGCAGTTTTAGTCGCTGAAAGGCAAAAAATTTCCTATTTTTTACTTGTCACTACCCCAAAACTTTAAATCAATTTTTCTCCCCTTAAACGTGCGAATTTCGGTTTTATAATTTTTAATTTAAAGGCTTAACCCAAACTAGTATTTTCATGGTTGGAAAATATTTTAGGCACATTATCTAGCATGTAGGAGACATGTAAATAGCTGTTCCTAGAACACGTGCGTTTTTGGTGCAGATTTTCAGGTTTGATCGCTTACTGTGGCCACAATTTTAATTTGATGTTCAAAGTTTTGGTCTTATCTTGTAGGTGTGTTTGTGTAGTTTCCGTCAAGTATACATTTGTAGTACTTTCTGTGAAAATACTATGCTTTATGGTGTCCAGGAGGCAAAGACATGGATTTTCCTGAAACACGTCCATTTCCTTGGCAGATCTCTGGTTTTGATCGGTCACTGTGACCACAGTTTCTATCCGATTTTAAAAATTTTGGTCTCATTTTATAGCTATCATTCTGTTCTTTACGTTGAATATAAATTTGTAGTGCTTTGCATAAGAACACTATGCTTTATGTGGGTTGAAATAGGAATACATTAAAAAAACAAACTTGTCTGCATTAAAAGCCATGTATAGTAAACAAAAATTTTTTCATTGTTTATAAGTGATACATGAGCGTAAACAAACAAATTAAAACAAAAGTTGTTTTTCTAAGTGGTCTAATAAGCGAGTTAGTATATTTTGGGGGGGCAGGTTTTGGGAACTTTTTCCCTTTATGGCATTGCTGTGGTCACATTTCCCAACCGATTTGCATTGTTTTGCTATCAATAGATAGGTTAGCGTCTGAATTTTCTAAAAAGTATAAATTTGTTGTGTTTTGGGAAAGTTTAAGGGCAGTTTTAGTCACTGAAAGGCAAAAAATTTCCTATTTTTTACTTGTCACTACCCCAAAACTTTAAATCAATTTTTCTCCCCTTAAACGAGCGAATTTCGGTTTTATAATTTTTAATTTAAAGGCTTAACCCTAACTAGTATTTTCATGGTTGGAAAATATTTTAGGCACATTATCTAGCATGTAGGAGACATGTAAATAGCTGTTCCTAGAACACGTGCGTTTTTGGTGCAGATTTTCAGGTTTGATCGCTTACTGTGGCCACAATTTTAATTTGATGTTCAAAGTTTTGGTCTTATCTTGTAGGTGTGTTTGTGTAGTTTCCGTCAAGTATACATTTGTAGTACTTTCTGTGAAAATACTATGCTTTATGGTGTCCAGGAGGCAAAGACATGGATTTTCCTGAAACACGTCCATTTCCTTGGCAGATCTCTGGTTTTGATCGGTCACTGTGACCACAGTTTCTATCCGATTTTAAAAATTTTGGTCTC
Source organism: Odontomyia ornata (assembly GCA_963969285.1). Classification (NCBI taxonomy): domain Eukaryota; kingdom Metazoa; phylum Arthropoda; class Insecta; order Diptera; family Stratiomyidae; genus Odontomyia; species Odontomyia ornata. The sequence goes on from CAXAJY010000196.1 coordinate 68,488, forward strand.
ATTTTATAGCTATCATTCTGTTCTTTACGTTGAATATAAATTTGTAGTGCTTTGCATAAGAACACTATGCTTTATGTGGGTTGAAATAGGAATACATTAAAAAAACAAACTTGTCTGCATTAAAAGCCATGTATAGTAAACAAAAATTTTTTCATTGTTTATAAGTGATACATGAGCGTAAACAAACAAATTAAAACAAAAGTTGTTTTTCTAAGTGGTCTAATAAGCGAGTTAGTATATTTTGGGGGGGCAGGTTTTGGGAACTTTTTCCCTTTATGGCATTGCTGTGGTCACATTTCCCAACCGATTTGCATTGTTTTGCTATCAATAGATAGGTTAGCGTCTGAATTTTCTAAAAAGTATAAATTTGTTGTGTTTTGGGAAAGTTTAAGGGCAGTTTTAGTCACTGAAAGGCAAAAAATTTCCTATTTTTTACTTGTCACTACCCCAAAACTTTAAATCAATTTTTCTCCCCTTAAACGAGCGAATTTCGGTTTTATAATTTTTAATTTAAAGGCTTAACCCAAACTAGTATTTTCATGGTTGGAAAATATTTTAGGCACATTATCTAGCATGTAGGAGACATGTAAATAGCTGTTCCTAGAACACGTGCGTTTTTGGTGCAGATTTTCAGGTTTGATCGCTTACTGTGGCCACAATTTTAATTTGATGTTCAAAGTTTTGGTCTTATCTTGTAGGTGTGTTTGTGTAGTTTCCGTCAAGTATACATTTGTAGTACTTTCTGTGAAAATACTATGCTTTATGGTGTCCAGGAGGCAAAGACATGGATTTTCCTGAAACACGTCCATTTCCTTGGCAGATCTCTGGTTTTGATCGGTCACTGTGACCACAGTTTCTATCCGATTTTAAAAATTTTGGTCTCATTTTATAGCTATCATTCTGTTCTTTACGTTGAATATAAATTTGTAGTGCTTTGCATAAGAACACTATGCTTTATGTGGGTTGAAATAGGAATACATTAAAAAAACAAACTTGTCTGCATTAAAAGCCATGTATAGTAAACAAAAATTTTTTCATTGTTTATAAGTGATACATGAGCGTAAACAAACAAATTAAAACAAAAGTTGTTTTTCTAAGTGGTCTAATAAGCGAGTTAGTATATTTTGGGGGGGCAGGTTTTGGGAACTTTTTCCCTTTATGGCATTGCTGTGGTCACATTTCCCAACCGATTTGCATTGTTTTGCTATCAATAGATAGGTTAGCGTCTGAATTTTCTAAAAAGTATAAATTTGTTGTGTTTTGGGAAAGTTTAAGGGCAGTTTTAGTCACTGAAAGGCAAAAAATTTCCTATTTTTTACTTGTCACTACCCCAAAACTTTAAATCAATTTTTCTCCACTTAAACGAGCGAATTTCGGTTTTATAATTTTTAATTTAAAGGCTTAACCCAAACTAGTATTTTCATGGTTGGAAAATATTTTAGGCACATTATCTAGCATGTAGGAGACATGTAAATAGCTGTTCCTAGAACACGTGCGTTTTTGGTGCAGATTTTCAGGTTTGATCGCTTACTGTGGCCACAATTTTAATTTGATGTTCAAAGTTTTGGTCTTATCTTGTAGGTGTGTTTGTGTAGTTTCCGTCAAGTATACATTTGTAGTACTTTCTGTGAAAATACTATGCTTTATGGTGTCCAGGAGGCAAAGACATGGAATTTCCTGAAACACGTCCATTTCCTTGGCAGATCTCTGGTTTTGATCGGTCACTGTGACCACAGTTTCTATCCGATTTTAAAAATTTTGGTCTCATTTTATAGCTATCATTCTGTTCTTTACGTTGAATATAAATTTGTAGTGCTTTGCATAAGAACACTATGCTTTATGTGGGTTGAAATAGGAATACATTAAAAAAACAAACTTGTCTGCATTAAAAGCCATGTATAGTAAACAAAAAATTTTTCATTGTTTATAAGTGATACATGAGCGTAAACAAACAAATTAAAACAAAAGTTGTTTTTCTAAGTGGTCTAATAAGCGAGTTAGTATTTTTTGGGGGGGCAGGTTTTGGGAACTTTTTCCCTTAATGGCATTGCTGTGGTCACATTTCCCAACCGATTTGCATTGTTTTGCTATCAATAGATAGGTTAGCGTCTGAATTTTCTAAAAAGTATAAATTTGTTGTGTTTTGGGAAAGTTTAAGGGCAGTTTTAGTCACTGAAAGGCAAAAAATTTCCTATTTTTTACTTGTCACTACCCCAAAACTTTAAATCAATTTTTCTCCTCTTAAACGAGCGAATTTCGGTTTTATAATTTTTAATTTAAAGGCTTAACCCAAACTAGTATTTTCATGGTTGGAAAATATTTTAGGCACATTATCTAGCATGTAGGAGACATGTAAATAGCTGTTCCTAGAACACGTGCGTTTTTGGTGCAGATTTTCAGGTTTGATCGCTTACTGTGGCCACAATTTTAATTTGATGTTCAAAGTTTTGGTCTTATCTTGTAGGTGTGTTTGTGTAGTTTCCGTCAAGTATACATTTGTAGTACTTTCTGTGAAAATACTATGCTTTATGGTGTCCAGGAGGCAAAGACATGGATTTTCCTGAAACACGTCCATTTCCTTGGCAGATCTCTGGTTTTGATCGGTCACTGTGACCACAGTTTCTATCCGATTTTAAAAATTTTGGTCTCATTTTATAGTTATCATTCTGTTCTTTACGTTGAATATAAATTTGTAGTGCTTTGCATAAGAACACTATGCTTTATGTGGGTTGAAATAGGAATACATTAAAAAAACAAACTTGTCTGCATTAAAAGCCATGTATAGTAAACAAAAATTTTTTCATTGTTTATAAGTGATACATGAGCGTAAACAAACAAATTAAAACAAAAGTTGTTTTTCTAAGTGGTCTAATAAGCGAGTTAGTATTTTTTGGGGGGGGCAGGTTTTGGGAACTTTTTCCCTTTATGGCATTGCTGTGGTCACATTTCCCAACCGATTTGCATTGTTTTGCTATCAATAGATAGGTTAGCGTCTGAATTTTCTAAAAAGTATAAATTTGTTGTGTTTTGGAAAAGTTTAAGGGCAGTTTTAGTCGCTGAAAGGCAAAAAATTTCCTATTTTTTACTTGTCACTACCCCAAAACTTTAAATCAATTTTTCTCCCCTTAAACGTGCGAATTTCGGTTTTATAATTTTTAATTTAAAGGCTTAACCCTAACTAGTATTTTCATGGTTGGAAAATATTTTAGGCACATTATCTAGCATGTAGGAGACATGTAAATAGCTGTTCCTAGAACACGTGCGTTTTTGGTGCAGATTTTCAGGTTTGATCGCTTACTGTGGCCACAATTTTAATTTGATGTTCAAAGTTTTGGTCTTATCTTGTAGGTGTGTTTGTGTAGTTTCCGTCAAGTATACATTTGTTGTACTTTCTGTGAAAATACTATGCTTTATGGTGTCCAGGAGGCAAAGACATGGATTTTCCTGAAACACGTCCATTTCCTTGGCAGATCTCTGGTTTTGATCGGTCACTGTGACCACAGTTTCTATCCGATTTTAAAAATTTTGGTCTCATTTTATAGCTATCATTCTGTTCTTTACGTTGAATATAAATTTGTAGTGCTTTGCATAAGAACACTATGCTTTATGTGGGTTGAAATAGGAATACATTAAAAAAATAAACTTGTCTGCATTAAAAGCCATGTATAGTAAACAAAAATTTTTTCATTGTTTATAAGTGATACATGAGCGTAAACAAACAAATTAAAACAAAAGTTGTTTTTCTAAGTGGTCTAATAAGCGAGTTAGTATTTTTTGGGGGGGCAGGTTTTGGGAACTTTTTCCCTTTATGGCATTGCTGTGGTCACATTTCCCAACCGATTTGCATTGTTTTGCTATCAATAGATAGGGTAGCGTCTGAATTTTCTAAAAAGTATAAATTTGTTGTGTTTTGGAAAAGTTTAAGGGCAGTTTTAGTCGCTGAAAGGCAAAAAATTTCCTATTTTTTACTTGTCACTACCCCAAAACTTTAAATCAATTTTTCTCCCCTTAAACGTGCGAATTTCGGTTTTATAATTTTTAATTTAAAGGCTTAACCCAAACTAGTATTTTCATGGTTGGAAAATATTTTAGGCACATTATCTAGCATGTAGGAGACATGTAAATAGCTGTTCCTAGAACACGTGCGTTTTTGGTGCAGATTTTCAGGTTTGATCGCTTACTGTGGCCACAATTTTAATTTGATGTTCAAAGTTTTGGTCTTATCTTGTAGGTGTGTTTGTGTAGTTTCCGTCAAGTATACATTTGTAGTACTTTCTGTGAAAATACTATGCTTTCTGGTGTCCAGGAGGCAAAGACATGGATTTTCCTGAAACACGTCCATTTCCTTGGCAGATCTCTGGTTTTGATCGGTCACTGTGACCACAGTTTCTATCCGATTTTAAAAATTTTGGTCTCATTTTATAGCTATCATTCTGTTCTTTACGTTGAATATAAATTTGTAGTGCTTTGCATAAGAACACTATGCTTTATGTGGGTTGAAATAGGAATACATTAAAAAAACAAACTTGTCTGCATTAAAAGCCATGTATAGTAAACAAAAATTTTTTCATTGTTTATAAGTGATACATGAGCGTAAACAAACAAATTAAAACAAAAGTTGTTTTTCTAAGTGGTCTAATAAGCGAGTTAGTATTTTTTGGGGGGGCAGGTTTTGGGAACTTTTTCCCTTTATGGCATTGCTGTGGTCACATTTCCCAACCGATTTGCATTGTTTTGCTATCAATAGATAGGTTAGCGTCTGAATTTTCTAAAAAGTATAAATTTGTTGTGTTTTGGAAAAGTTTAAGGGCAGTTTTAGTCGCTGAAAGGCAAAAAATTTCCTATTTTTTACTTGTCACTACCCCAAAACTTTAAATCAATTTTTCTCCCCTTAAACGTGCGAATTTCGGTTTTATAATTTTTAATTTAAAGGCTTAACCCAAACTAGTATTTTCATGGTTGGAAAATATTTTAGGCACATTATCTAGCATGTAGGAGACATGTAAATAGCTGTTCCTAGAACACGTGCGTTTTTGGTGCAGATTTTCAGGTTTGATCGCTTACTGTGGCCACAATTTTAATTTGATGTTCAAAGTTTTGGTCTTATCTTGTAGGTGTGTTTGTGTAGTTTCCGTCAAGTATACATTTGTAGTACTTTCTGTGAAAATACTATGCTTTATGGTGTCCAGGAGGCAAAGACATGGATTTTCCTGAAACACGTCCATTTCCTTGGCAGATCTCTGGTTTTGATCGGTCACTGTGACCACAGTTTCTATCCGATTTTAAAAATTTTGGTCTCATTTTATAGCTATCATTCTGTTCTTTACGTTGAATATAAATTTGTAGTGCTTTGCATAAGAACACTATGCTTTATGTGGGTTGAAATAGGAATACATTAAAAAAACAAACTTGTCTGCATTAAAAGCCATGTATAGTAAACAAAAATTTTTTCATTGTTTATAAGTGATACATGAGCGTAAACAAACAAATTAAAACAAAAGTTGTTTTTCTAAGTGGTCTAATAAGCGAGTTAGTATTTTTTGGGGGGGCAGGTTTTGGGAACTTTTTCCCTTTATGGCATTGCTGTGGTCACATTTCCCAACCGATTTGCATTGTTTTGCTATCAATAGATAGGTTAGCGTCTGAATTTTCTAAAAAGTATAAATTTGTTGTGTTTTGGAAAAGTTTAAGGGCAGTTTTAGTCGCTGAAAGGCAAAAAATTTCCTATTTTTTACTTGTCACTACCCCAAAACTTTAAATCAATTTTTCTCCCCTTAAACGTGCGAATTTCGGTTTTATAATTTTTAATTTAAAGGCTTAACCCAAACTAGTATTTTCATGGTTGGAAAATATTTTAGGCACATTATCTAGCATGTAGGAGACATGTAAATAGCTGTTCCTAGAACACGTGCGTTTTTGGTGCAGATTTTCAGGTTTGATCGCTTACTGTGGCCACAATTTTAATTTGATGTTCAAAGTTTTGGTCTTATCTTGTAGGTGTGTTTAGGTAGTTTCCGTCAAGTATACATTTGTAGTACTTTCTGTGAAAATACTATGCTTTATGGTGCCCAGGAGGCAAAGACATGGATTTTCCTGAAACACGTCCATTTCCTTGGCAGATCTCTGGTTTTGATCGGTCACTGTGACCACAGTTTCTATCCGATTTTAAAAATTTTGGTCTCATTTTATAGCTATCATTCTGTTCTTTACGTTGAATATAAATTTGTAGTGCTTTGCATAAGAACACTATGCTTTATGTGGGTTGAAATAGGAATACATTAAAAAAACAAACTTGTCTGCATTAAAAGCCATGTATAGTAAACAAAAATTTTTTCATTGTTTATAAGTGATACATGAGCGTAAACAAACAAATTAAAACAAAAGTTGTTTTTCTAAGTGGTCTAATAAGCGAGTTAGTATTTTTTGGGGGGGCAGGTTTTGGGAACTTTTTCCCTTTATGGCATTGCTGTGGTCACATTTCCCAACCGATTTGCATTGTTTTGCTATCAATAGATAGGGTAGCGTCTGAATTTTCTAAAAAGTATAAATTTGTTGTGTTTTGGAAAAGTTTAAGGGCAGTTTTAGTCGCTGAAAGGCAAAAAATTTCCTATTTTTTACTTGTCACTACCCCAAAACTTTAAATCAATTTTTCTCCCCTTAAACGTGCGAATTTCGGTTTTATAATTTTTAATTTAAAGGCTTAACCCAAACTAGTATTTTCATGGTTGGAAAATATTTTAGGCACATTATCTAGCATGTAGGAGACATGTAAATAGCTGTTCCTAGAACACGTGCGTTTTTGGTGCAGATTTTCAGGTTTGATCGCTTACTGTGGCCACAATTTTAATTTGATGTTCAAAGTTTTGGTCTTATCTTGTAGGTGTGTTTGTGTAGTTTCCGTCAAGTATACATTTGTAGTACTTTCTGTGAAAATACTATGCTTTATGGTGTCCAGGAGGCAAAGACATGGATTTTCCTGAAACACGTCCATTTCCTTGGCAGATCTCTGGTTTTGATCGGTCACTGTGACCACAGTTTCTATCCGATTTTAAAAATTTTGGTCTCATTTTATAGCTATCATTCTGTTCTTTACGTTGAATATAAATTTGTAGTGCTTTGCATAAGAACACTATGCTTTATGTGGGTTGAAATAGGAATACATTAAAAAAACAAACTTGTCTGCATTAAAAGCCATGTATAGTAAACAAAAATTTTTTCATTGTTTATAAGTGATACATGAGCGTAAACAAACAAATTAAAACAAAAGTTGTTTTTCTAAGTGGTCTAATAAGCGAGTTCGTATTTTTTGGGGGGGCAGGTTTTGGGAACTTTTTCCCTTTATGGCATTGCTGTGGTCACATTTCCCAACCGATTTGCATTGTTTTGCTATCAATAGATAGGTTAGCGTCTGAATTTTCTAAAAAGTATAAATTTGTTGTGTTTTGGAAAAGTTTAAGGGCAGTTTTAGTCGCTGAAAGGCAAAAAATTTCCTATTTTTTACTTGTCACTACCCCAAAACTTTAAATCAATTTTTCTCCCCTTAAACGTGCGAATTTCGGTTTTATAATTTTTAATTTAAAGGCTTAACCCAAACTAGTACTTTCATGGTTGGAAAATATTTTAGGCACATTATCTAGCATGTAGGAGACATGTAAATAGCTGTTCCTAGAACACGTGCGTTTTTGGTGCAGATTTTCAGGTTTGATCGCTTACTGTGGCCACAATTTTAATTTGATGTTCAAAGTTTTGGTCTTATCTTGTAGGTGTGTTTGTGTAGTTTCCGTCAAGTATACATTTGTAGTACTTTCTGTGAAAATACTATGCTTTATGGTGTCCAGGAGGCAAAGACATGGATTTTCCTGAAACACGTCCATTTCCTTGGCAGATCTCTGGTTTTTATCGGTCACTGTGACCACAGTTTCTATCCGATTTTAAAAATGTTGGTCTCATTTTATAGCTATCATTCTGTTCTTTACGTTGAATATAAATTTGTAGTGCTTTGCATAAGAACACTATGCTTTATGTGGGTTGAAATAGGAATACATTAAAAAAACAAACTTGTCTGCATTAAAAGCCATGTATAGTAAACAAAAATTTTTTCATTGTTTATAAGTGATACATGAGCGTAAACAAACAAATTAAAACAAAAGTTGTTTTTCTAAGTGGTCTAATAAGCGAGTTAGTATTTTTTGGGGGGGCAGGTTTTGGGAACTTTTTCCCTTTATGGCATTGCTGTGGTCACATTTCCCAACCGATTTGCATTGTTTTGCTATCAATAGATAGGTTAGCGTCTGAATTTTCTAAAAAGTATAAATTTGTTGTGTTTTGGAAAAGTTTAAGGGCAGTTTTAGTCGCTGAAAGGCAAAAAATTTCCTATTTTTTACTTGTCACTACCCCAAAACTTTAAATCAATTTTTCTCCCCTTAAACGTGCGAATTTCGGTTTTATAATTTTTAATTTAAAGGCTTAACCCAAACTAGTATTTTCATGATTGGAAAATATTTTAGGCACATTATCTAGCATGTAGGAGACATGTAAATAGCTGTTCCTAGAACACGTGCGTTTTTGGTGCAGATTTTCAGGTTTGATCGCTTACTGTGGCCACAATTTTAATTTGATGTTCAAAGTTTTGGTCTTATCTTGTAGGTGTGTTTGTGTAGTTTCCGTCAAGTATACATTTGTAGTACTTTCTGTGAAAATACTATGCTTTATGGTGTCCAGGAGGCAAAGACATGGATTTTCCTGAAACACGTCCATTTCCTTGGCAGATCTCTGGTTTTGATCGGTCACTGTGACCACAGTTTCTATCCGATTTTAAAAATTTTGGTCTCATTTTATAGCTATCATTCTGTTCTTTACGTTGAATATAAATTTGTAGTGCTTTGCATAAGAACACTATGCTTTATGTGGGTTGAAATAGGAATACATTAAAAAAACAAACTTGTCTGCATTAAAAGCCATGTATAGTAAACAAAAATTTTTTCATTGTTTATAAGTGATACATGAGCGTAAACAAACAAATTAAAACAAAAGTTGTTTTTCTAAGTGGTCTAATAAGCGAGTTAGTATTTTTTGGGGGGGCAGGTTTTGGGAACTTTTTCCCTTTATGGCATTGCTGTGGTCACATTTCCCAACCGATTTGCATTGTTTTGCTATCAATAGATAGGTTAGCGTCTGAATTTTCTAAAAAGTATAAATTTGTTGTGTTTTGGAAAAGTTTAAGGGCAGTTTTAGTCGCTGAAAGGCAAAAAATTTCCTATTTTTTACTTGTCACTACCCCAAAACTTTAAATCAATTTTTCTCCCCTTAAACGTGCGAATTTCGGTTTTATAATTTTTAATTTAAAGGCTTAACCCAAACTAGTATTTTCATGGTTGGAAAATATTTTAGGCACATTATCTAGCATGTAGGAGACATGTAAATAGCTGTTCCTAGAACACGTGCGTTTTTGGTGCAGATTTTCAGGTTTGATCGCTTACTGTGGCCACAATTTTAATTTGATGTTCAAAGTTTTGGTCTTATCTTGTAGGTGTGTTTGTGTAGTTTCCGTCAAGTATACATTTGTAGTACTTTCTGTGAAAATACTATGCTTTATGGTGTCCAGGAGGCAAAGACATGGATTTTCCTGAAACACGTCCATTTCCTTGGCAGATCTCTGGTTTTGATCGGTCACTGTGACCACAGTTTCTATCCGATTTTAAAAATTTTGGTCTCATTTTATAGCTATCATTCTGTTCTTTCCGTTGAATATAAATTTGTAGTGCTTTGCATAAGAACACTATGCTTTATGTGGGTTGAAATAGGAATACATTAAAAAAACAAACTTGTCTGCATTAAAAGCCATGTATAGTAAACAAAAATTTTTTCATTGTTTATAAGTGATACATGAGCGTAAACAAACAAATTAAAACAAAAGTTGTTTTTCTAAGTGGTCTAATAAGCGAGTTAGTATTTTTTGGGGGGGCAGGTTTTGGGAACTTTTTCCCTTTATGGCATTGCTGTGGTCACATTTCCCAACCGATTTGCATTGTTTTGCTATCAATAGATAGATTAGCGTCTAAATTTTCTAAAAAGTATAAATTTGTTGTGTTTTGGAAAAGTTTAAGGGCAGTTTTAGTCGCTGAAAGGCAAAAAATTTCCTATTTTTTACTTGTCACTACCCCAAAACTTTAAATCAATTTTTCTCCCCTTAAACGTGCGAATTTCGGTTTTATAATTTTTAATTTAAAGGCTTAACCCAAACTAGTATTTTCATGGTTGGAAAATATTTTAGGCACATTATCTAGCATGTAGGAGACATGTAAACAGCTGTTCCTAGAACACGTGCGTTTTTGGTGCAGATTTTCAGGTTTGATCGCTTACTGTGGCCACAATTTTAATTTGATGTTCAAAGTTTTGGTCTTATCTTGTAGGTGTGTTTGTGTAGTTTCCGTCAAGTATACATTTGTAGTACTTTCTGTGAAAATACTATGCTTTATGGTGTCCAGGAGGCAAAGACATGGATTTTCCTGAAACACGTCCATTTCCTTGGCAGATCTCTGGTTTTGATCGGTCACTGTGACCACAGTTTCTATCCGATTTTAAAAATTTTGGTCTCATTTTATAGCTATCATTCTGTTCTTTACGTTGAATATAAATTTGTAGTGCTTTGCATAAGAACACTATGCTTTATGTGGGTTGAAATAGGAATACATTAAAAAAACAAACTTGTCTGCATTAAAAGCCATGTATAGTAAACAAAAATTTTTTCATTGTTTATAAGTGATACATGAGCGTAAACAAACAAATTAAAACAAAAGTTGTTTTCCTAAGTGGTCTAATAAGCGAGTTAGTATATTTTGGGGGGGCAGGTTTTGGGAACTTTTTCCCTTTATGGCATTGCTGTGGTCACATTTCCCAACCGATTTGCATTGTTTTGCTATCAATAGATAGGTTAGCGTCTGAATTTTCTAAAAAATATAAATTTGTTGTGTTTTGGAAAAGTTTAAGGGCAGTTTTAGTCGCTGAAAGGCAAAAAATTTCCTATTTTTTACTTGTCACTACCCCAAAACTTTAAATCAATTTTTCTCCCCTTAAACGTGCGAATTTCGGTTTTATAATTTTTAATTTAAAGGCTTAGCCCAAACTAGTATTTTCATGGTTGGAAAATATTTTAGGCACATTATCTAGCATGTAGGAGACATGTAAATAGCTGTTCCTAGAACACGTGCGTTTTTGGTGCAGATTTTCAGGTTTGATCGCTTACTGTGGCCACAATTTTAATTTGATGTTCAAAGTTTTGGTCTTATCTTGTAGGTGTGTTTGTGTAGTTTCCGTCAAGTATACATTTGTAGTACTTTCTGTGAAAATACTATGCTTTATGGTGTCCAGGAGGCAAAGACATGGATTTTCCTGAAACACGTCCATTTCCTTGGCAGATCTCTGGTTTTGATCGGTCACTGTGACCACAGTTTCTATCCGATTTTAAAAATTTTGGTCTCATTTTATAGCTATCATTCTGTTCTTTACGTTGAATATAAATTTGTAGTGCTTTGCATAAGAACACTATGCTTTATGTGGGTTGAAATAGGAATACATTAAAAAAACAAACTTGTCTGCATTAAAAGCCATGTATAGTAAACAAAAATTTTTTCATTGTTTATAAGTGATACATGAGCGTAAACAAACAAATTAAAACAAAAGTTGTTTTTCTAAGTGGTCTAATAAGCGAGTTAGTATATTTTGGGGGGGCAGGTTTTGGGAACTTTTTCCCTTTATGGCATTGCTGTGGTCACATTTCCCAACCGATTTGCATTGTTTTGCTATCAATAGATAGGTTAGCGTCTGAATTTTCTAAAAAGTATAAATTTGTTGTGTTTTGGAAAAGTTTAAGGGCAGTTTTAGTCGCTGAAAGGCAAAAAATTTCCTATTTTTTACTTGTCACTACCCCAAAACTTTAAATCAATTTTTCTCCCCTTAAACGTGCGAATTTCGGTTTTATAATTTTTAATTTAAAGGCTTAGCCCAAACTAGTATTTTCATGGTTGGAAAATATTTTAGGCACATTATCTAGCATGTAGGAGACATGTAAATAGCTGTTCCTAGAACACGTGCGTTTTTGGTGCAGATTTTCAGGTTTGATCGCTTACTGTGGCCACAATTTTAATTTGATGTTCAAAGTTTTGGTCTTATCTTGTAGGTGTGTTTGTGTAGTTTCCGTCAAGTATACATTTGTAGTACTTTCTGTGAAAATACTATGCTTTATGGTGTCCAGGAGGCAAAGACATGGATTTTCCTGAAACACGTCCATTTCCTTGGCAGATCTCTGGTTTTGATCGGTCACTGTGACCACAGTTTCTATCCGATTTTAAAAATTTTGGTCTCATTTTATAGCTATCATTCTGTTCTTTACGTTGAATATAAATTTGTAGTGCTTTGCATAAGAACACTATGCTTTATGTGGGTTGAAATAGGAATACATTAAAAAAACAAACTTGTCTGCATTAAAAGCCATGTATAGTAAACAAAAATTTTTTCATTGTTTATAAGTGATACATGAGCGTAAACAAACAAATTAAAACAAAAGTTGTTTTTCTAAGTGGTCTAATAAGCGAGTTAGTATTTTTTGGGGGGGCAGGTTTTGGGAACTTTTTCCCTTTATGGCATTGCTGTGGTCACATTTCCCAACCGATTTGCATTGTTTTGCTATCAATAGATAGGTTAGCGTCTGAATTTTCTAAAAAGTATAAATTTGTTGTGTTTTGGAAAAGTTTAAGGGCAGTTTTAGTCGCTGAAAGGCAAAAAATTTCCTATTTTTTACTTGTCACTACCCCAAAACTTTAAATCAATTTTTCTCCCCTTAAACGTGCGAATTTCGGTTTTATAATTTTTAATTTAAAGGCTTAGCCCAAACTAGTATTTTCATGGTTGGAAAATATTTTAGGCACATTATCTAGCATGTAGGAGACATGTAAATAGCTGTTCCTAGAACACGTGCGTTTTTGGTGCAGATTTTCAGGTTTGATCGCTTACTGTGGCCACAATTTTAATTTGATGTTCAAAGTTTTGGTCTTATCTTGTAGGTGTGTTTGTGTAGTTTCCGTCAAGTATACATTTGTAGTACTTTCTGTGAAAATACTATGCTTTATGGTGTCCAGGAGGCAAAGACATGGATTTTCCTGAAACACGTCCATTTCCTTGGCAGATCTCTGGTTTTGATCGGTCACTGTGACCACAGTTTCTATCCGATTTTAAAAATTTTGGTCTCATTTTATAGCTATCATTCTGTTCTTTACGTTGAATATAAATTTGTAGTGCTTTGCATAAGAACACTATGCTTTATGTGGGTTGAAATAGGAATACATTAAAAAAACAAACTTGTCTGCATTAAAAGCCATGTATAGTAAACAAAAATTTTTTCATTGTTTATAAGTGATACATGAGCGTAAACAAACAAATTAAAACAAAAGTTGTTTTTCTAAGTGGTCTAATAAGCGAGTTAGTATATTTTGGGGGGGCAGGTTTTGGGAACTTTTTCCCTTTATGGCATTGCTGTGGTCACATTTCCCAACCGATTTGCATTGTTTTGCTATCAATAGATAGGTTAGCGTCTGAATTTTCTAAAAAGTATAAATTTGTTGTGTTTTGGAAAAGTTTAAGGGCAGTTTTAGTCGCTGAAAGGCAAAAAATTTCCTATTTTTTACTTGTCACTACCCCAAAACTTTAAATCAATTTTTCTCCCCTTAAACGTGCGAATTTCGATTTTATAATTTTTAATTTAAAGGCTTAACCCAAACTAGTATTTTCATGGTTGGAAAATATTTTAGGCACATTATCTAGCATGTAGGAGACATGTAAATAGCTGTTCCTAGAACACGTGCGTTTTTGGTGCAGATTTTCAGGTTTGATCGCTTACTGTGGCCACAATTTTAATTTGATGTTCAAAGTTTTGGTCTTATCTTGTAGGTGTGTTTGTGTAGTTTCCATCAAGTATACATTTGTAGTACTTTCTGTGAAAATACTATGCTTTATGGTGTCCAGGAGGCAAAGACATGGATTTTCCTGAAACACGTCCATTTCCTTGGCAGATCTCTGGTTTTGATCGGTCACTGTGACCACAGTTTCTATCCGATTTTAAAAATTTTGGTCTCATTTTATAGCTATCATTCTGTTCTTTACGTTGAATATAAATTTGTAGTGCTTTGCATAAGAACACTATGCTTTATGTGGGTTGAAATAGGAATACATTAAAAAAACAAACTTGTCTGCATTAAAAGCCATGTATAGTAAACAAAAATTTTTTCATTGTTTATAAGTGATACATGAGCGTAAACAAACAAATTAAAACAAAAGTTGTTTTTCTAAGTGGTCTAATAAGCGAGTTAGTATTTTTTGGGGGGCAGGTTTTGGGAACTTTTTCCCTTTATGGCATTGCTGTGGTCACATTTCCCAACCGATTTGCATTGTTTTGCTATCAATAGATAGGTTAGCGTCTGAATTTTCTAAAAAGTATAAATTTGTTGTGTTTTGGAAAAGTTTAAGGGCAGTTTTAGTCGCTGAAAGGCAAAAAATTTCCTATTTTTTACTTGTCACTACCCCAAAACTTTAAATCAATTTTTCTCCCCTTAAACGTGCGAATTTCGGTTTTATAATTTTTAATTTAAAGGCTTAACCCAAACTAGTATTTTCATGGTTGGAAAATATTTTAGGCACATTATCTAGCATGTAGGAGACATGTAAATAGCTGTTCCTAGAACACGTGCGTTTTTGGTGCAGATTTTCAGGTTTGATCGCTTACTGTGGCCACAATTTTAATTTGATGTTCAAAGTTTTGGTCTTATCTTGTAGGTGTGTTTGTGTAGTTTCCGTCAAGTATACATTTGTAGTACTTTCTGTGAAAATACTATGCTTTATGGTGTCCAGGAGGCAAAGACATGGATTTTCCTGAAACACGTCCATTTCCTTGGCAGATCTCTGGTTTTGATCGGTCACTGTGACCACAGTTTCTATCCGATTTTAAAAACTTTGGTCTCATTTTATAGCTATCATTTTGTTCTTTACGTTGAATATAAATTTGTAGTGCTTTGCATAAGAACACTATGCTTTATGTGGGTTGAAATAGGAATACATTAAAAAAACAAACTTGTCTGCATTAAAAGCCATGTATAGTAAACAAAAATTTTTTCATTGTTTATAAGTGATACATGAGCGTAAACAAACAAATTAAAACAAAAGTTGTTTTTCTAAGTGGTCTAATAAGCGAGTTAGTATTTTTTGGGGGGGCAGGTTTTGGGAACTTTTTCCCTTTATGGCATTGCTGTGGTCACATTTCCCAACCGATTTGCATCGTTTTGCTATCAATAGATAGGTTAGCGTCTGGATTTTCTAAAAAGTATAAATTTGTTGTGTTTTGGAAAAGTTTAAGGGCAGTTTTAGTCGCTGAAAGGCAAAAAATTTCCTATTTTTTACTTGTCACTACCCCAAAACTTTAAATCAATTTTTCTCCCCTTAAACGTGCGAATTTCGGTTTTATAATTTTTAATTTAAAGGCTTAACCCAAACTAGTATTTTCAAGGTTGGAAAATATTTTAGGCACATTATCTAGCATGTAGGAGACATGTAAACAGCTGTTCCTAGAACACGTGCGTTTTTGGTGCAGATTTTCAGGTTTGATCGCTTACTGTGGCCACAATTTTAATTTGATGTTCAAAGTTTTGGTCTTATCTTGTAGGTGTGTTTGTGTAGTTTCCGTCAAGTATACATTTGTAGTACTTTCTGTGAAAATACTATGCTTTATGGTGTCCAGGAGGCAAAGACATGGATTTTCCTGAAACACGTCCATTTCCTTGGCAGATCTCTGGTTTTGATCGGTCACTGTGACCACAGTTTCTATCCGATTTTAAAAATTTTGGTCTCATTTTATAGCTATCATTCTGTTCTTTACGTTGAATATAAATTTGTAGTGCTTTGCATAAGAACACTATGCTTTATGTGGGTTGAAATAGGAATACATTAAAAAAACAAACTTGTCTGCATTAAAAGCCATGTATAGTAAACAAAAATTTTTTCATTGTTTATAAGTGATACATGAGCGTAAACAAACAAATTAAAACAAAAGTTGTTTTTCTAAGTGGTCTAATAAGCGAGTTAGTATTTTTTGGGGGGGCAGGTTTTGGGAACTTTTTCCCTTTATGGCATTGCTGTGGTCACATTTCCCAACCGATTTGCATTGTTTTGCTATCAATAGATAGGTTAGCGTCTGAATTTTCTAAAAAGTATAAATTTGTTGTGTTTTGGAAAAGTTTAAGGGCAGTTTTAGTCGCTGAAAGGCAAAAAATTTCCTATTTTTTACTTGTCACTACCCCAAAACTTTAAATCAATTTTTCTCCCCTTAAACGTGCGAATTTCGGTTTTATAATTTTTAATTTAAAGGCTTAACCCAAACTAGTATTTTCATGGTTGGAAAATATTTTAGGCACATTATCTAGCATGTAGGAGACATGTAAATAGCTGTTCCTAGAACACGTGCGTTTTTGGTGCAGATTTTCAGGTTTGATCGCTTACTGTGGCCACAATTTTAATTTGATGTTCAAAGTTTTGGTCTTATCTTGTAGGTGTGTTTGTGTAGTTTCCGTCAAGTATACATTTGTAGTACTTTCTGTGAAAATACTATGCTTTATGGTGTCCAGGAGGCAAAGACATGGATTTTCCTGAAACACGTCCATTTCCTTGGCAGATCTCTGGTTTTGATCGGTCACTGTGACCACAGTTTCTATCCGATTTTAAAAACTTTGGTCTCATTTTATAGCTATCATTTTGTTCTTTACGTTGAATATAAATTTGTAGTGCTTTGCATAAGAACACTATGCTTTATGTGGGTTGAAATAGGAATACATTAAAAAAACAAACTTGTCTGCATTAAAAGCCATGTATAGTAAACAAAAATTTTTTCATTGTTTATAAGTGATACATGAGCGTAAACAAACAAATTAAAACAAAAGTTGTTTTTCTAAGTGGTCTAATAAGCGAGTTAGTATTTTTTGGGGGGGCAGGTTTTGGGAACTTTTTCCCTTTATGGCATTGCTGTGGTCACATTTCCCAACCGATTTGCATCGTTTTGCTATCAATAGATAGGTTAGCGTCTGGATTTTCTAAAAAGTATAAATTTGTTGTGTTTTGGAAAAGTTTAAGGGCAGTTTTAGTCGCTGAAAGGCAAAAAATTTCCTATTTTTTACTTGTCACTACCCCAAAACTTTAAATCAATTTTTCTCCCCTTAAACGTGCGAATTTCGGTTTTATAATTTTTAATTTAAAGGCTTAACCCAAACTTGTATTTTCATGGTTGGAAAATATTTTAGGCACATTATCTAGCATGTAGGAGACATGTAAATAGCTGTTCCTAGAACACGTGCGTTTTTGGTGCAGATTTTCAGGTTTGATCGCTTACTGTGGCCACAATTTTAATTTGATGTTCAAAGTTTTGGTCTTATCTTGTAGGTGTGTTTGTGTAGTTTCCGTCAAGTATACATTTGTAGTACTTTCTGTGAAAATACTATGCTTTATGGTGTCCAGGAGGCAAAGACATGGATTTTCCTGAAACACGTCCATTTCCTTGGCAGATCTCTGGTTTTGATCGGTCACTGTGACCACAGTTTCTATCCGATTTTAAAAATTTTGGTCTCATTTTATAGCTATCATTCTGTTCTTTACGTTGAATATAAATTTGTAGTGCTTTGCATAAGAACACTATGCTTTATGTGGGTTGAAATAGGAATACATTAAAAAAACAAACTTGTCTGCATTAAAAGCCATGTATAGTAAACAAAAATTTTTTCATTGTTTATAAGTGATACATGAGCGTAAACAAACAAATTAAAACAAAAGTTGTTTTTCTAAGTGGTCTAATAAGCGAGTTAGTATTTTTTGGGGGGGCAGGTTTTGGGAACTTTTTCCCTTTATGGCATTGCTGTGGCCACATTTCCCAACCGATTTGAATTGTTTTGCTATCAATAGATAGGTTAGCGTCTGAATTTTCTAAAAAGTATAAATTTGTTGTGTTTTGGAAAAGTTTAAGGGCAGTTTTAGTCGCTGAAAGGCAAAAAATTTCCTATTTTTTACTTGTCACTACCCCAAAACTTTAAATAAATTTTTCTCCCCTTAAACGTGCGAATTTCGGTTTTATAATTTTTAATTTAAAGGCTTAACCCGAACTAGTATTTTCATGGTTGGAAAATATTTTAGGCACATTATCTAGCATGTAGGAGACATGTAAATAGCTGTTCCTAGAACACGTGCGTTTTTGGTGCAGATTTTCAGGTTTGATCGCTTACTGTGGCCACAATTTTAATTTGATGTTCAAAGTTTTGGTCTTATCTTGTAGGTGTGTTTGTGTAGTTTCCGTCAAGTATACATTTGTAGTACTTTCTGTGAAAATACTATGCTTTATGGTGTCCAGGAGGCAAAGACATGGATTTTCCTGAAACACGTCCATTTCCTTGGCAGATCTCTGGTTTTGATCGGTCACTGTGACCACAG
>OZ017745.1:0-16119 GCA_963969285.1 Odontomyia ornata
ATTTAAGTAGCTTATAGTAGAGTATGACATTGAAGCTGTTACGGAGGTTGTTAAACCCTTAAATATTTAATAATAATTTTTAGTAATTTATAAAAGAAAAATCTTTATTTTTACAATGAAAATGTAAGGTTTTAATAAACTATATAAATTAGAAATATAAATGGAATTTAACCATTAAAGAAAAAAGTTAGCAGCTTTTTCTTGATCTTCATATTTCCTTAATTGGAAATTAATTTCAATAGTATCATTAACAATGATATGCCTCTCTTTGGCTTCAATTAATAGAATAAGGATATATTATATCTAAGGTTAGGTCGAAACTAACTGCAATCTATCGCTTCATATTCGAGGAAGACTAAAATTAGTACCTTTTAATTGCAAATCAAATGTTATTATTAACTACGACCCCTAAGTTGATCATTCAAGTGCTCCTTGGTTTCATTCATGATATAGCCCAAATAATAAAATTATAATAAATAATATAATTGTACTTGTTCATACAAATAGGTTAGAAAAGTGAATGATAGGGATAATTGGTAAAATAAGGGCGATTTCAACATCAAAAATTAAAAATACAATAGCAATTAGAAAGAACCGTAGAGAAAAGGGTAGCCGAGAAGAATTTTTAGGGTCAAATCCGCATTCGAACGGTGATGATTTTTCTCGATCTACAATTGTTTTTTTTGATAAAATTGACGCTAAAATTATTACAATTAATGAAATTAATAAAATAGTTGTTATTATTAATAATATTGTGTTAATTATTTACATTAATTCCTTAAACCTTATGATTGGAAGTCATATATACTTATTATACTATGTAAATTAATTTAACCTCCTCATCAATAAATTGATACATATAAAAATAATCAAACAATATCAACAAAATGTCAGTATCATGCGGCGGCTTCGAATCCAAAATGGTGGGTTTTAGAAAAATGGTAATTTAAATGGCGAAATAAACATACTGCTAAAAACGTTGTTCCAATTAATACATGAATTCCGTGGAAACCTGTTGCTATAAAAAATGTTGACCCGTATACAGCGTCTGCGATAGTGAAGGGTGCTTCAATATATTCGTATGCCTGAAGAATAGTGAAGTAAATTCCTAAAAGAATTGTAAAAAATAATCCTTGTGTTGTTTGCGAGTGGTTACCTTCTATTAAACTGTGGTGGGCCCAAGTAACGGTTACTCCCGAAGCTAATAGAATTGCTGTGTTTAAAAGAGGAATTTGAAAGGGGTTGAAAGGAATAATTCCTATTGGGGGCCACGTTATTCCTAATTCTACTGTTGGGGATAATCTTCTGTGGAAAAAAGCTCAAAAAAATGAGATAAAAAAAAATACTTCTGATACAATAAATAAAATTATACCTCAACGAAGCCCGATTGTTACGGGGAATGTGTGTAACCCCTGAAAGGTTCCTTCTCGGGAGATATCTCGTCATCACTGGTATATTGTTAAAATAGTAATTATATTACCTAAGATAAATAAAGATATATCATATTGGTGAAATCATTTTACTAACCCTGAAACAGTTGTTATTGCTCCGATAGCTCCCGTAAGAGGTCATGGTCTGTAATCGACTAAATGGAATGGGTGGTTTGCGTGTGTTGACATTAAACTTCTCTAGAGTATAGCGTTCTTAAAACTGCAAATACATAAGATTGAATAATTGCTACTGCAGATTCTAAAATAAGTAAAGCGATTTGACCAATTAATAACAAAGTTACTAATATTAACGATAATGACGGGCCGGTATTTCCTAATAAAGTTATTAATAAATGACCTGCAATTATATTTGCTGTTAATCGTACAGCTAAGGTCCCGGGACGAATTACATTTCTGATGGTTTCAATGCATACTATAAATGGTATTAATACTGCCGGGGTTCCTTGTGGAACTAAATGGGCAAATATATGTTGTATATTGTTGATTCACCCGAATAATATAAATCTTAATCATAGAGGTAAGGCTAGTGTTAGAGTGAGAGCTAAATGACTTGTTCTTGTAAAAATATACGGGAATAGTCCTAAAAAGTTATTAAATAAGATTATTGAGAATAACGAGATAAAAATGAAAGTTCTTCCGTTATATGGTGAGTCTTTTAGTAAAGTTTTAAATTCTTTGTGGAGAGTAAGTAAAATATTATTTCAGATAATATTATATCGAGAGGGTATTAATCAATATGCTGAGGGGATTATTAAAATACCAATAAAAGTACTTATTCAGTTTAATGATAAATTAAAAATACTTGATGAGGGGTCGAATACGGAGAATAAATTTGTTATCATTTTCAATTTATTGAATTTTTTAATTCAGAAGTTTTATTTAAATTTGATTGTCGGGGTATATCAGAAAAATAACAGTAATAATTTAAAATATTAAATATAATAAAAGTAATAGTGAAAATAAAAAATAATAATAATCATCTAATGGGCGCTATTTGTGGGATTAAAAAATATTAATCTAATTAATAATTTTAGTTTGACATACTAATGTTATTGGTTTAACTAATTTTTTCATCAGAAGTAAGTGCTAATTTACTATAAAATGGTTTAAGAGACCATTACTTGCTTTCAGTCATCTAATGAGTGTTAACTTAATGAAGAGATTCATTTAATAAAATAATTAATAGGTACACTTTCAATTACAATTGGTATAAAACTATGATTTGCTCCGCAAATTTCAGAACATTGACCGAAAAATAGACCAGGTCGGTTAATTATAAAATTAGTTTGGTTTAATCGTCCCGGTGTTCCATCGACTTTAACTCCTAGGGCGGGGATTGTTCAAGAGTGAATTACATCTGCTGCTGTTACTAAAATACGAATTTGTGAATTTATGGGTAGTACTACTCGATTATCTACGTCTAGAAGGCGGAACCCGTCTTCTGGTAAATCATTTGTTGGTGTTATATATGAGTCAAATTCAATATCTATAAAGTCAGAATATTCGTAGCTTCAGTATCATTGGTGTCCAATAGTTTTTAAAGTTATTATTGGTTCGTTAATTTCATCTAATAAATATAGTAATCGTAGTGAAGGTAGGGCGATGAATAATAAAATAATAGCGGGTAAAATAGTTCAGATTAATTCAATAGTTTGTCCATGTAAAAGGAATCGGTTTGTGTATGAATTAAAAAATAATATAAATATTAAATATCCTACTAATACCGTGATTATAATTAAAATTAATAAAGTATGATCATGAAAAAAGGTAAGTTGTTCTATTAGGGGTGAAGCTCTGTCTTGCAGTCCTAAGTTAGCTCATGTTGACATTAATTCTAACAAAAGAATAATCTTTATATATGAAGCTTAAATCCATTGCACTAATCTGCCATATTAGATTAATTAGTTAGTAGAGGTAATTCAGAATATCTGTGTTCAGCGGGCGGGGTATTTTGATATCATTCAATAGATGATGATAGTTGAATTGGATAAATTACTGTTCGTTGTGTAATTATACTTTCTCAAATGATATATAAAAAGAATAAAATTCTTAGTAATGAAATTGTTGACCCGATTGTAGAAATTACGTTTCAGGTTGTATAGGCGTCAGGGTAATCTGAATACCGACGGGGTATTCCAGCTAATCCTAAAAAATGTTGAGGGAAAAATGTTAAATTTACTCCGATAAATATAATTAAAAATTGACTTTTTAATCATTTAGGGTTAAGTGTTAGTCCTGTGAATAGGGGGTATCAATGCACGAATCCGGCTATAATTGCGAATACGGCTCCCATTGATAATACATAATGAAAATGGGCTACAACATAATATGTATCATGTAGGATAATGTCAATTGATGAATTAGCTAATACAACTCCAGTTAATCCCCCTACAGTAAATAAAAATACAAATCCTAGGGCCCAGATAATTGCGGGAGAATAATTTAATTGGGTTCCGTGAAGAGTGGCTAATCAACTAAAAATTTTAATTCCTGTAGGTACAGCAATAATTATAGTGGCTGAGGTGAAATAAGCCCGTGTGTCTACGTCTATACCCACTGTGAATATATGGTGAGCTCATACGATAAATCCTAAAAGACCAATAGCCAGTATAGCATAAATTATTCCTAGTGAACCAAATGTTTCCTTTTTTCCTGATTCTTGGCTAATAATATGAGAAATTATACCAAATCCGGGTAAAATTAAAATATAAACTTCTGGATGACCGAAAAATCAGAATAAATGTTGATATAAAATAGGGTCTCCCCCTCCGGCAGGGTCGAAGAAAGAGGTATTTAAGTTTCGGTCTGTTAATAATATAGTGATAGCCCCCGCTAATACTGGAAGAGATAGGAGTAATAAAACGGCAGTAATAACAACTGATCAGACAAATAGTGGTATGCGGTCGAATGTAATACCTGTTGATCGCATATTAATTACTGTTGTAATAAAATTTACAGCCCCTAAAATTGAAGAAATTCCGGCTAAATGTAAGGAAAAAATAGCTAAATCTACTGAAGCTCCTCTATGGGCGATTCCTGCGGCCAGAGGGGGGTATACTGTTCATCCTGTACCAGCTCCGGCGTCAACTATGGAAGACGTTAAGAGTAAAGTAAGGGATGGGGGTAATATTCAAAAACTTATGTTATTTATTCGGGGGAAAGCTATATCAGGAGCTCCTAATATTAAAGGTACTAATCAGTTTCCAAATCCCCCGATCATAATAGGTATAACTATAAAGAAAATTATTACAAAAGCATGAGCAGTTACAATTACATTGTAAATTTGATCATCTCCAATTAAAGAACCCGGGTGACCTAATTCTGTTCGAATTAATATACTTAAAGATGTTCCTACTATTCCAGCCCAAGCCCCAAAAATAAAGTATAGAGTTCCAATATCTTTATGATTAGTTGAAAATAATCATTGTTGCGATTAAATGGCTGAATTATAGGCGATAGATTGTAAATCTATATATAAGGGTTACCTTTTTAATCAAGTAGGCTTTATAGTCAATAATGATATTAGACTGCAATTCTGAAGGAGTATTAATAATACTAAGGCTTAAAAGATATATTCTTATATTTATAGCTTTGAAGGCTATTAGTTTAATTAACTTAAAGCCTTAGATATAAATTATAGAAATTAAGGGTAGTCCTGTTAGTGAAATTAGTCTGCATATTAATAAATTAATTTTATTTTTGGGGCTTGGGCTGGAAATTAAATTTCATTTTTGAAAAGAATTACCCATGAGAAATACAGAATAACTTAAACGTAAATAAAAGGATAGGGTAATTAAGGAAGATAAAATTAATAATAAAATTAAAAAAGAATAGTTTAGTAATATTATTTGTTGAATAATAATTCATTTAGGAAGAAATCCAACAAAGGGGGGTAGCCCCCCTAATGACATAAGGTTAATAAATAAAATGAATTTTAGAATTTTATTATTATTTATAATTATAAAGATTTGATTGATAAAAAAGGTTTTATTGTAATAAAAAATTATAATCACAGTAATTGATAGAAATGAATAAAAAACAAAGTATGTTATGAATAGTTTAATTGATTCTTGTATTGATGTTAATATTCAAGCTAAATGGTTGATAGATGAGAATGCTATAATCTTTCGTAAAGATGTCTGGTTTAATCCCCCTAATCCTCCAATTAAAGCTGATATTATAATTGCGGGAAGTATAATATTAAGATTGAAAATATAAAAGATTAATATTAGAGGGGCGATTTTTTGTCATGTTAATAAAATTAGGGCGTTAATTCAATTTAAGCCCTCTATAATTCTAGGAAATCAAAAATGAAAAGGCGCGATACCTGTTTTAATTATTAAAGCAATAGTGATTAAAACTTGGTAAACTAGAGTTTCATTAATAATATTATTTTTTAATATTCTTACGATTACTGAAATAAAGAAAATCGACGAAGCGATTGCTTGGGTTAAAAAATATTTTAATGCTGTTTCAGAAGATATTATATTATTTCTATTATTAATCAGGGGGATGAATGATAATAGATTAATTTCTAATCCTATTCAAGCTCTTAGTCAAGAAGAAGATGAAATTGTAATTATAGTTCCTCTTACTAAAGTTATTAAAAATAAAATTTTATTAGTATTATTAAAAATTAAAAAGAAAAGGATTATAACCTTTATAAATGGGGTATGAACCCATTAGCTTAATTAGCTTATCTTTTTTAAAAAAATATATTTTGGTGTATGATGCACAAAAGTTTTTGATACTTTTAGAAATAGTTTAATTCTATTAAATATAAATTAATTTAAAATAATGAATATAATTATAAATTATTTTATTTATCCTATCAAGATAACCCTTTAATCAGGCAATTCATTACTTTAAATATTCTATTTTAATTAAAAATATTAAATATTTTTAAAAATATATTTTAATTTTAATAATTAATTTTAGTAAAAATTTTTGATAACATTAAATTAATTCAAGTATTGAAATTATATTTTAATAATTAAATAATGTAAAATTTTAATATATATATATATATTTATATAAATGACTATAATTATTAAAAATTTATTATTATAATATTAATATTTTAATATATATATATGAATAAATCAATTAAGGATATGATCAATATCAGATCTATATTAATGTAAATGATTTATATATTACTCAATATTATTTATACAAACTCACCTAAATAGTTAAACGATAAAATAAGATAATTTAATATTCACAATGATATCATTTATCGTATATATATATATATATATTTATATAAATGACTATAATTATTAAAAATTTATTATTATAATATTAATATTTTAATATATATATATGAATAAATCAATTAAGGATATGATCAATATCAGATCTATATTAATGTAAATGATTTATATATTACTCAATATTATTTATATAAACTCACCTAAATAGTTAAACGATAAAATAAGATAATTTAATATTCACAATGATATCATTTATCGTATATATATATATATATATTTATATAAATGACTATAATTATTAAAAATTTATTATTATAATATTAATATTTTAATATATATATATGAATAAATCAATTAAGGATATGATCAACATCAGATCTATATTAATGTAAATGATTTATACACTACTCAATATTATTTATATAAACTCACCTAAATAGTTAAACGATAAAATAAGATAATTTAATATTCACAATGATATCATTTATTGTATATATATATATTATTGTAAAATTTATATTAATATAAATTATTTATAATATAAATTAAATAGTTTATATTAATATAAATTATTTATAATATAAATTAAATGATTTATTTAAATATAAATTATTTATATTGTATTAAATATTTTTTACTATATAAATTTATTATAATAAAAAAAAAAAAAAAAAATATTATTATTATTATTTATTATTTAGTTTATTTTAATAAATTTTATAAATATAAATTTTTATAAAATTTATATTATTAAAATTAAAAATTTTAATTTTTTAAAATTAATTTCAGGGGGAATTGAAAATTGATGGGTTAGTAATTAAAATTTGTTATTTATTTTAATATAATATTTTATATAAATTTGACAAAAAAAAATTAACATGATTTATAAAATTATTTAAATTTTATTATGTTTGTTAGTTATTAATATTTTATTAAAGTTTTATTCTTGCTTAAAGAATTTATTTATAATTTGTTTTACATGTAAAATTTTTTGAGAATAATTATTTTAATTAAAAATTATTTTAATTATAAAATATTCGCAGTAATTGTTATTGTACAATTAATGAAAGTTAGATACAGTAATATTATTTATTATTGGTAAAATTTGTGCCAGCTACCGCGGTTATACATAGAATAAAAATAAATTTTATTAGTATTAGTTAGATTGAATTAATTTATTTTTAAAATTAATATTTGTTAGGTGAAATTTTAAATTTAATTTTTATTTATTTATTTTAATATTGAAACTAAGAAATTTTATTTAAAAACTAGGATTAGATACCCTATTATTAAATTTGTAATTAAATATACTTGAGTAGTAATAGTTATGATCTTGAAACTTAAAGAATTTGGCGGTATTTTAGTCTATTCAGAGGAACCTGTTCTGTAATCGATAATCCACGAGGACTTTACTAATATTAGTTTTAATTTGTATACCGCCGTTATAGATTATCTTGTGAGAGAATTAATTTTCTTAATTTTTAAAGAAAGTATATCAGGTCAAGGTGCAGTTTATGTATTAGGAAGAAATGGGTTACAATAAATTTATTTAAATGAATAAAAAATTGCAATATTTTTTTGAAAGTGGATTTGATAGTAAAATTATGTATTTAGTTAATTTGATTTTAGCTCTAAAATATGCACACATCGCCCGTCGCTCTTATTTCTTTATTTATTAGATAAAATAAGATAAGTCGTAACATAGTAGAATTACTGGAAAGTGATTCTAGAATGACAATTTAAAGCTTATTTAATAAAGCATTTCATTTACATTGAAAAGATTATTGTGTAAATCAATATAAATTGATTAGGTTTTATTTATTAATTGATTGATTTTATTTAATTTGATAAAAATAATTTCATAAATGAAAATTTTTAGTATTTTTTAAAGAAAAAATAATTTTTATTATAGTTTAATTGTATTGTAGGGGGAGATTGAAATATATTGAAAAATATTTATTTTAAAAGAAAATATTATTTATTGTACCTTGTGTATCAGGGTTTATCAAATATAAATTAAATATTTAATTTTCTCGATTTTAAAAGAGTTAATAAATTATATTAGTTAATGTAAAAAAATTATTTTTAATAATTTATTAGAAATGAAAAGTTATTCGTTTTTAAAGGTATCTAGTTTCTAAAGAAATGGATTTAATCTATTAATTTGTTTAATTATATAATTTTAATTTTATTAATAAATAATTAATAATAATTTACGGGATAAGCTGTAAATTAAATTTTTAAAATTATTTTATAATTTTACTAAATATATGTTTAGAAATAGCAATTATTTATAAAAATGTTATAATTTATTTTATATAAAAATTATTTAATTATAATTTAAATTTTTATTTAGATGTAGGTTTTAATAATAAAGATTTAGTAATAATGATAAAATTAGTATATAATATTGTATAATTATATATAGTTGATAATTTATTTTAAAGAATTCGGCAAATTAATGAGTATTCGCCTGTTTAACAAAAACATGTCCTTTTGAATTTAATATAAGGTTTGACCTGCCCACTGATTTTTAAATGGCCGCAGTATTTTAACTGTGCAAAGGTAGCATAATCATTAGTCTTTTAATTGAAGGCTTGTATGAATGGTTGGACGAAATATTAACTGTTTCAATTTAATAATTAAAATTTTATATTTTAGTAAAAAAGCTAAAATTTTATTAAAAGACGAGAAGACCCTATAGATCTTTATATTTTTTATTATTAAATTTATAAAGAATAATTTAAATTTGATAATATTTAATATTTTATTGGGGCGATAATAAGATTTAATAAACTCTTATAAATAATTACATTAATTTATGAATGTTTGATCCGTTAATAACGATTATTAGATTAAGTTACCTTAGGGATAACAGCGTAATTTATTTAGAGAGTTCATATCGATAAATAAGATTGCGACCTCGATGTTGGATTAAGAGATATTGTTGGGTGTAGCAGTTCAATTTTATAAGTCTGTTCGACTTTTAAATTCTTACATGATCTGAGTTCAAACCGGCGTGAGCCAGGTTGGTTTCTATCTTTAGTTAACTAAAATATTTTAGTACGAAAGGACCAAATATTTGAAATAATTTTTTTAGAGTTGAAAATAATTAATTTACTATTTTGGCAGATTAGTGCAATAAATTTAGAATTTATATATGTGATTTTTATTACAAATAGTAAATGAATTTAATAGAATTAATTTTATCTTTTATTGGTTCTTTATTATTAATTATTTGTGTTATGGTTAGAGTGGCCTTTTTAACTTTATTGGAGCGTAAAGTTTTGGGTTATATTCAAATTCGTAAGGGGCCTAATAAAGTAGGACTAATAGGGATTCCTCAACCTTTTTGTGACGCAATTAAATTATTTACTAAAGAACAAACTTATCCTTTAGTTTCAAATTATATTTCTTACTATTTTTCTCCAATTTTTTCTCTTTTTTTATCGCTTTCTTTGTGGATATGTATGCCTTATTTAATTAATTTATATTCTTTTAATTTTGGGATTTTATTTTTTTTATGTTGTATTAGTTTAGGGGCTTATACTGTAATGATTGCCGGTTGATCCTCTAATTCTAATTATGCTTTGTTAGGGGGGTTACGTTCTGTTGCTCAAACTATTTCTTATGAAGTTAGTTTAATTTTAATTTTATTATCTTTTGTTTTTATAATTGATAGATTTAATTTTTTAAATTTTTATTATTATCAAAAATTTGTTTGATTTTTTTTTTTATCTATTCCTTTAGCTTTAATTTGGTTTGTTTCTAGATTGGCGGAAACAAATCGTACTCCCTTTGATTTTGCTGAAGGAGAGTCTGAATTAGTTTCCGGGTTTAATGTAGAGTATAGAAGAGGGGGATTTGCATTGATTTTTCTTTCAGAGTATTCAAGAATTCTTTTTATAAGAATATTGATTTCTTTGGTTTTTTTAGGGGGCTATTTAGATAGAATTATTTTTTTTATTGAATTAACTTTTATTTCTTTTTTATTTATTTGAGTTCGTGGTACTTTGCCCCGGTTTCGGTATGATAAGTTAATGTATTTAGCTTGAAAGT
This sequence comes from Odontomyia ornata, assembly GCA_963969285.1. Taxonomy (NCBI): domain Eukaryota; kingdom Metazoa; phylum Arthropoda; class Insecta; order Diptera; family Stratiomyidae; genus Odontomyia; species Odontomyia ornata. The sequence goes on from OZ017745.1 coordinate 10,727, forward strand.
GTTTTTTACCTCTTTCTTTAAATTATATTATTTTTTTTATTGGTTTAAAAATTTTCATATTTAGTATAATTAACTGAATTTTATTTAGTAAAGTTAATAGAAATTTTTATTTTTCTATCTTATGTTTTCAAAACATATGCTTGTATCAAGCTCATTAACTTAAAATTTTAATTTAATAAATTATCTCATCATTTAGTAATAAGTGGGTTTAAAATGTAATACATGAAATATAATACTGTTAAGATTTGTCCAGTTATAATATAGGGGTCTTCTACAGGTCGGGCCCCGATTCATGTTAATAAAATTACAATTATTACTATAGTTCAAAATAACAGTTGGTTTACGGGATAAAATTGAATTCCCCGGAATTTTCTTAGGTGATAAAATGGTAGAATTATTAAAATTGCAATTGATATAACTAGAGCAATAACTCCCCCTAATTTGTTGGGGATTGATCGTAAAATTGCGTATGCAAATAAAAAGTATCATTCTGGTTGAATATGAACCGGAGTAACTAGAGGATTGGCGGGGATAAAGTTATCTGGGTCTCCTAATAAATATGGGTTAGAGAGTGTTAATATTACTAAGGAGGCTAATATTACTACGAATCCGACGATATCTTTGTAGGTAAAATATGGATGAAATGGAATTTTATCAATATTAGAATTTACTCCTAGCGGGTTATTTGATCCTGTTTGATGTAGAAATAATAAGTGAATTATAGTCATTGCTGCTACAATAAACGGGAAAATAAAATGAAAGGTGAAAAATCGTGTTAATGTGGCGTTATCTACAGCGAATCCTCCCCAAATTCATTGGACTAAAGTTGTTCCTAAATATGGGATGGCTGATAATAAATTTGTGATAACTGTAGCCCCTCAAAAAGATATTTGTCCCCACGGTAATACATACCCTATAAATGCTGTTCCTATTACTAAAAATAAAATAATTACTCCGACTATTCATGTGTGTATGTAAATGAATGAATTGTAATAAATACCTCGTCCGATATGCAGATAAATGCAAATAAAAAAGAAAGATGCTCCATTTGCGTGAAGAGTTCGTAATAATCAGCCGTAGTTTACATCTCGGCAAATATGGGCTACTCTATTAAATGCTATATTAATATCAGCTGTGTAATGTATTGCTAAAAATAATCCCGTAAGAATTTGTACAATTAAACATAGTCCTAATAATGACCCAAAATTTCATCAAGCTGAAATATTAATTGGGGCGGGTAGGTCTACTAGTGCATTATTTGCAATTTTAAAAAGTGGATGTTTTAGTCGTAATGGTCTGTTCATTAGTTAATTTATAGGTCGTAAAGGTCCGTAGAATAAGTTGGTAATTTTTACTACTGCGATTAGGGTAAGTAATAAATAATTTATTAATATAATAGTAATTAAATTATTAGGAAAATTATATAAATTTATTAAAGATAATCTATTTGAGGGTATTAAATTTATATTATTAGTTATTTTTGTTATATTATCATTTTCAAATATTATATTAATTAATGAATTGTCTATAGTTAATAGAATTAATGATGTTGTTCTTGTGAAAATTATTACTCATAAAAAAATTTTTATTGAAAATATAAATATTTCATTTGAAGCTAGTGAAGTAACATAAATAAATAAAATTAGTAGTCCCCCTAAAAAAATTAAAAATAAAACATATGAGTATCAAAAAGAATTAAATATTAATCCTGTAATTAAACAAACTAAAAATGATTGAATTAGTAATATTAATCCTATTGCTAAGGGGTGATTTATTTGTATAAAAATTATTCTTGATATAAAAGATATTATGTATAAAATAATTTGTATAATTTCAGAAAATAGTTTATATAAAATATTAATTTTGGGGATTAATGATAAAGAGTTTCTTTTTTTCTGAAGTTTTAAAGGCTAAAAGCCTATTTTTGATTTACAAGACCAATGTTTTTGTTAAACTATTAAAACTAATGTTAATATTTGTTTATTGAATACCTTTAATTTTATTTATTATAGGTTGTGTGGTTTTTGTTTCTAATCGAAAACATTTATTATCAATATTATTGAGATTAGAATTTATTGTTTTAAGTGCATTTTTGATGTTATTTGTTTATTTAAATTATTTTAATAATGAAATATATTTTACTATAATATTTCTAACTTTTAGAGTTTGTGAGGGTGCGCTAGGCTTATCTGTTTTAGTAAGTATAATTCGTTCTCATGGTAATGATTATTTTAATTCTTTTAGAGTTTTACAATGTTAAAATATTTATTTTTTATTTTGTTTATAATACCTTTAAGTTTTAAAAAAAAAATATTTTGAATGGTGCAAAATTTATTATTTATATTATCTTTTGTTTTTATTATTTTTAATTATTATTCTTTTTATTGAATGAGTTTGGGCTATTATTTTGGCTGTGATATTTTATCTTACGGTTTGATTTTATTAAGTATTTGAATTAGTGCTTTAATATTGATGGCTAGTAGAAAAATTTATAATAGAAATAATTATGTAAATTTATTTGTATTAAATTTAATTTTTCTTTTATTTTTTTTATTTTTAACTTTTAGAAGAATAAATATTTTTGTATTTTATTTGTGTTTTGAAAGAAGATTAATTCCGACATTTTTTTTAATTTTGGGTTGGGGGTATCAGCCAGAGCGGTTACAGGCCGGGCTGTATCTATTATTTTATACGTTATTTGCTTCTTTGCCGATATTATTGAGTATTTTTTATATTTATTATTTATTAGGTACTATGGATTTTTATTTAGTTAGTAATAGTTTTTTTGAATTCAAATTATTTTATTTTTGTATAATTTTGGCGTTTTTAGTTAAAATACCTATGTATATGGTTCATTTGTGGTTACCTAGGGCCCATGTTGAAGCTCCTGTTGCGGGTTCTATAATTTTAGCTGGAATTTTATTAAAATTAGGGGGTTACGGATTACTTCGATTTTTTAGATTTTTGCAATTTTTAGGTTTAAAATTTAATTTTATTTGAATCACTATTAGTTTAATTGGGGGTGTTTTAGTTAGATTAATTTGTTTACGACAAGTTGATTTAAAATCTTTAATTGCCTATTCTTCTGTTGCTCACATGGGCATTGTTTTAAGAGGTCTAATGACTCTAACATATTGAGGTATTTCCGGGTCGTATACTTTGATAATTGCTCATGGTTTGTGTTCTTCGGGTTTATTCTGTTTAGCTAATATAAGTTATGAGCGTTTAGGAAGACGTAGTTTATTTATAAATCGGGGGTTATTAAATTTTATACCTAATTTGGCTCTTTGATGATTTTTATTATGTTCTACTAATATGGCGGCTCCTCCTTCGTTAAATTTATTAGGAGAAATTAGTTTATTGAATAGAATTGTAAGTTGATCGTGGTTGTCTATAATTATATTGGCTTTTATTTCTTTTTTTAGAGCAGCTTATACCTTATATTTATATTCTTATAGTCAACATGGGAAGGTTTATTCTGGGGCGTATAGAGGTAGATCCGGCAAAATTCGTGAGTATTTAGCTTTATTTTTACATTGATTTCCTTTAAATTTATTAATCATACGGGGGGATTATTGTTTTCTTTGAATTTAATTTAAATAGTTTAATTTAAAATATTGATTTGTGGTGTCAATGATATGAGTAATCATTTTAAATCGTGAATTTCATTTCTATTTGTTTTATTAGATTTATTGGTCTTTTTTTTTCTAGATTAACTTGTTTTTTTTTTGGGCTTAATATATTATTAAAAGACATGGTTTTATTTATTGAATGAGAAGTTGTATCTTTAAATTCGAGAGGTATTGTTATAACTTTTTTGTGGGATTGAATAAGATTAATATTTATATCTTTTGTTTTATTAATTTCTTCTTTAGTAATTTATTACAGAAAGGAATATATAGGGGAGGATATAAACATTAATCGGTTTATTATATTAGTTTTGATATTTGTTTTATCTATAATGTTATTAATTATTAGCCCTAATTTAATTAGTATTTTATTAGGGTGGGATGGATTAGGTTTGGTTTCTTATTGTTTAGTAATTTATTTTCAAAATGTAAAGTCTTATAATGCCGGAATATTAACGGCCCTATCTAATCGTATTGGTGATGTGGCGTTATTATTAGCTATTGCTTGAATATTAAATTATGGTAGATGAAATTATATTTTTTATTTAGAAATAATAAGGGTTGATTTCGAAATAATAATTATTGCTGTGTTAGTTGTTTTAGCTGCAATAACTAAAAGAGCTCAAATTCCCTTTTCTTCGTGATTACCCGCAGCGATGGCTGCTCCTACACCAGTTTCTGCATTAGTTCATTCTTCAACTTTAGTAACGGCTGGAATTTATTTATTAATTCGGTTTAATATATTAATTAGTGGAACTTTAGTCGCCAGAATTTTATTATTATTGGGTGGGTTGACAATGTTTATATCGGGTCTTGGTGCTAATTTTGAGTTTGATTTAAAAAAAATTATTGCACTTTCTACTTTAAGTCAGTTGGGCTTAATAATAAGAATCCTTTCTATAGGGTTTCCTAAAATAGCCTTTTTTCATTTATTAACTCATGCTTTATTTAAGGCTTTATTATTTATATGTGCTGGGGCCGTTATTCATAATATATCAAATTCTCAAGATATTCGTACTATGGGTAATTTAGTAGTTCATATGCCTTTAACTGTTACTTGTTTAAATACAGCTAATTTAGCTCTTTGTGGGTTGCCTTTTTTAGCTGGATTTTATTCTAAGGATTTAATTTTAGAAATTGTTGAAATATCTTATATTAATTTTTTTTCTTTTTTTTTATATTTTTTTTCTACTGGATTAACAGTTTGTTATTCTTTTCGGTTAGTGTTTTATGCTTTAACAGGAGATTTAAATGTAACTTCTATGCATTATTTATCTGATGAGGGTTGAATTATATTGCGTGGTATATTGGGGCTAATATTTATAAGAATTATTGGTGGTAGTATACTTAATTGATTAATATTTCCTATTCCTGATTTAATTGTTTTACCTTTTATTATAAAAATATTAACTTTTGTCGTTTGTATTTTAGGGGGTTTAATGGGTTATTTTTTATCAAATGTTTCTTTATATTTTTCTAATAAATCTTTAAATTATTATAATGTTTCATTTTTTGCTGGTTCGATATGATTTATGCCGTATATTTCTACTTACGGGATTATTAATCATCCTTTATTAACTGGGATGAGTTTATATAAGGCGGGGGATCAGGGTTGGTCTGAGTATTTTGGGAGTCAAATAATTTACGGTCTATTAATGAAGTACTCTAAATTTTATCAATTGTATCAAAATAATAATTTAAAATTTTATTTACTTTCTTTTATTTTATGGGTTGTATTATTTTTAATATTATATATAATTTTAT